>LZPO01117081.1:169280-196659 GCA_001675575.1 Neotoma lepida
AAAAAAAACAAAACACAATGCTGGTTTCTTGGGGAGGCATTTGAGAGAGCTTTCATGTCCCTGAGTCCAAGATAACTTTTCTTAGCCGAGAGCCCTATCCATCCCCTCCCCAACTGCTTGCATGTGTGGCTGTGTGTACACAAGTGTGTGCATGCATGTGGAGGTCAGGGTCAACCTTGGCTTTCATTCTTTGGGATGTTTCACTGGCCTGGGACTCAGTGAGTAAGCTAGACTAGCTAGCCAGCAAGCCTCAGGAGTCTGCCTGTATTACCTGTAATACCAGCACTGGTATTACAAACACATGCCACCATGCCTGGTAGGCTCTGGGGATCGAGCTCAGGTCCTCAAGTTTACAAAGTAAGCACTTTGCCAGCTCCCAGCTCAGACTCCTTTTATTTGTCGTTAAAAGATTTATTTTTGAGCTGGGTAGTGGTGGATCATGCCTTTAATCCCAGCACTCAGGAGGCAGCAGATCTCTGAGTTCGAGGCCAGCCTGGTCTACAGAGTGAGTTCCAGACAGCCAGGGCTATACAGAGACATCCTATCTACAAACTAACAAAAATATTGATTTTAGTTATTTTTGATTATGTGTGTGCATGTATATGTGTCTGGGGTGGGCAGTATATGCACATGAATGCAGGTACTCAAGGAGGCCATAGGCTTTGGATTCCCCTGAAGCAGGAGTTACAGGCAATTTATGAGCTGCCTGACATGGGTGCTAGAAATTGAACGTGGGTCCTCTGCACGACCAGTACACGCTGATGTTAACTGCTAAGCTCTCTCCCCAGCCCCCCTCCCATTTCTTTTAATATTTCCATCTGCTGTAGTTTGGAGATGAAGTGTGCCCGTGAGCTCACGTGTTGGAACACTTGACCCCTCACTGTGGTGATATTTGGGAAGAGTGGACATGAGGCCTGGCTGGCAGGCAGCCTTCAGACCATCGGAGGGATTGCAGGCTGTAGGCTGCCTCTGCTTCCGGCCTGAGCTCTCTGCCGCCGCCTCCTCTGAAATGTAACACCTACATGCTCCAGCTGCAANGAAATCCTCTGGGCCATGATGGGTTGTTCCCTCTCAAACTGTGAGCTGAGGTAAAGCCTTCCTCCCTAAAGCTTCTTCTGTCGGGAAATAAACCTCTAAAATTGGTGTCTCTTGCCCCAAACACTTAACCCCTTCCAAGTTTTCCATCTTGTCTCCATCTAAAAAGAGCTAGAGGTCAGATAGAGGACACACATTCCTGGGACCCATTACCGTGGTTGTCCCATGGGTCAGGCAGATGTTCATCTGAAAGGCAGGCTATTTAGACCCTGTCNGGTGTAGCTGCACGCCCCTCTGTTACTGCAGTCTTATGACAAAGGGTCTGGGAGCTATCACTGAGGCACAGTCCACAGGTCCAAACCCTCCATGTAATGGGTGTTTATCCAAACACAGAAAAGCCACATTGAGAGACCTTCCCCAGGCAAGGGCACCACCGGCAACACTTCCAGATAGCATTGCCTTGACCTAGAGCTCACCCTGAGATGACATCGTCTCCAGCAACGTCACCCCAACACAAGGCCTCACTGCTGGAGATGACCTCACCCCTAGCACCAGAGACAATTGCATCCAAACACTCATTCATTCCTATAAAGTAAAATCCTAGAGTAATAAGCCAGCCAGCCTGCAGTGAACTGAAGTTCCCAGAAGGAAAAGGGAGGAGAACGCACCCACCTTAAGATTCAAAGGGCTTAATGACTAAACTTTGAGATGGTGGAGATTTAAAATGTTGCAGACCAGGGTTAAATTATCTTGGGCTATTTTTAGTCCCTTTGAAAGCCATCCATTGCTCACCCCTGAGTCTGACCTAACGTCTTATGACTATCAAGACCTTACAATGTATTCTTAGCAGACCACTGGCTCTTGCCGATCCAAGAGCTCAAAGTGTCATCAAATAACGTCTGAAACCTAGAACAGGACTTCCCAATATGCTTTAGCTCACCTACCTGTGGCCTCCACCAATGTATTTGCTAAATACTATGAATCATTATTTTCTTTGATTTGTAACTAATAGATATCTTATGTAACCACTTCCACAATGGAATATGGTACTTGGAGAAACTTGCATCTTCGTTCCTGGGCCATGGTCACTCATATTTGGCCTTAGAATAAACTGTTATCCCTTTGTGGAAAGAACTTTTTGTGTGTTGACAATACCACTCCTGTCTTTCTTCAGACTTCACTCTGCTGGCCTGTTCTGGACTGACCTGCAAAGCCTTCTAAGCTTCGTACTGGCCACACTCACTCTGGACAGCCAAATGCCTCCTAACCCCAGATTCCACAGAGCATGGCTTCCCAGAGGCTATACCCCTTTCCTTTCCAGACCTACATCACCAGGCCTGTTGGGCATAACTAGTCACAGCCACAGAAATTTTATACCCTTACTTGTGTCCCTCCAGATTCCACAGAGCATGGCTTCCCAGAGGCTATACCCCTTTCCTTTCCAGACCTACATCACCAGGCCTGTTGGGCATAACTAGTCACAGCCACAGAAATTTTATACCCTTACTTGTGTCCCTGAAAGATATGGTCTATCTACCTGTAAGATGAGGATGAACATAGCATCAAGGACTTCTCCAAGAAAAGGGTGTTCTGCTGTCCCGGATATCCACCTTGCTAGAAACCACCAACTGAACTTAACCCATCCATGACAATGGGGAAGCTCTAGGAGGGATCTCCATATCCTGACATGACCTGGCATCTACAAATGGGCCTCATTTGTGGATATCCTGGGACACATGTGGCCTGTAGGTCATGGGTTGGATGTGCTGGTGAATCTACGTGTCTTAGGATAATGATCAGTCCTGCTCTAAGCAAGCTGTTCTTCTTGGGGACTTACTGGGGATGAAGAGTGACCCCAGGGAAGTAGNTCTAATGGAATTTGAGGCACTGGTGTGAGCCAGGGGAGGTGATACTTAGAGCTAAAGCATCTGGACCCCCTGAAATCTCACGGTACCTAAGTGTCNGTCATAGGTACCAACACCCATGATCTCACTGAGCTCTTCCAATACCTTAACAAGAGCAGGAGGGTCTTTCCTGAATCCACAGAGACCGAGGCCCAGAGAGGTGGGGTGACTCCTGTGACAGCCTACAACAAATATGGACAGGTGCTAGGGACAGTGAAAAGATGGCCTGGGGTCAAACTTGTAGTCCTGGGTGCCTGTGAGTCNATCACTTATCTCTGGCCCTGAGTCTCCTGAACTGGAAAGGAGGCTAAACATCTCCACTTCACAAGACTGCGCAGAGATTCAAATCCACAACCGTTTGAAGACGCCAGCTTGCTTCTCAGAGGCCTGCTCCCTCCCACTACCCACCCAGCTACCATGCAGCCCATGGCTAGTGACGTCATGACAGATTCTGAGTGATCATCCATAGGACTTCATCTGGCAGCCAGTGCACCGCCTCCTGCTCTAAGAGCCAGCCCCCTCTTCTCTAGGCAGTGTGTTAGCTATTGTCCTTGATGTGGCAAAATAGCCTAAGGAAAGAAGGGTCCATTCTGGTTCACAGTTTGAGGGTACAGAAGGCATGGAGGTGGGAGCTTGAGGCAACCGGTGACATTACATCTATAGTCGGGAAGCAGAGAGAGCTGGAGTACCGGTACTCAGCTCTCTTCCTAGTCCATGGAATGGTACCACCTATATTCAGGTTGGTCTTCTAACGTTAGCTAACCTAGTTTAGAAACTCCCTCATAGACTTGCCTAGAGGTTTGTCACCAGGGTGAGCCTGAGTTTGTAATAATAATGTGATAATGTATGTGAATGCATGCTGGCCCATGGGTGCCATGACGTGTGTGCAGAGTGGTCAAAGGACACCTCTCAGGAGTCTNTTCTCACCTGCCATCTTACTGAGTCAGGGTCTCTATTGTGTTTGTTCTGCTGTGTTCCCCAAGCCAGTTGGCCTATAGCCTTCTGGGCAATTCTCCTATTTTCACCCCCTATCTCAAAGTAGGAGTGCTGAGATCCCAGATGCATGTCCCTATGTCTAGCATCTTCATGTGGTCCACAGATGAAGCTCAGGTTGTTGGGCTTGCATGAAAAGGACTTTGCCAGTCTCTATGGCAAGGTTTCTCAACCTGTGGGTCACAACCCTTTGGGGTTAAATGACCCTTTGACAGGGGTCACCTAAGGCCATCGGAAAGCACAGATATTTACATTATGATTTCTAAAAGTAGCAAAATTAGAGTTATGAAGTAGCATTGAAAATAATTTTATGGTTGGGGGTGAGTTCACCACATCGTGAGGAACTGTATTAAAGGGTCACAGTGTTAGGAAGGTTGGGAACCACCGCCGTAGCTGGTTCTACACCCTGTCAACTTGACAACTGACATCAACCATCACAGCTGGATTCAAAATTCTTGTTCTGGGGCATGTTACTCTCCTGCCTAAAGTGCCTACAGAATGTGCCCCAATGCCTTCTAGGTAGGACGCTGGGCAGGTCTGTTGTGAGAGTCTTGGACAAAGTATTCTGTTTTTCTGAGCCTCAGTTCCCTTAACACTGAACTTGGAACTATGAAATCTAGCTTTAAGCTTGTGAGAGTCAAAGGGGAGCACGTATGCAGAACCACGCAGCTCAGCACCCAGACGTCATAAGCACAGAAGTGTGAAATCTGGTGACTGCAAACAGCAGAATTTTACTTAGTGGAGGAGCATTCCTGTGCCCATTTTACACAACAGGAAAACTGAGGAGCGAGGCCATGCACCTAGGGAGAGAACAGGTTCACACCAACTATAGGATTTTGAGTGCTTGAAGTCAAAGCCCTGCTGAGGAGGCCTTTTAGAGAAATCTTTGGGGCCTCTGCCCTTTTGGCAAATCCCAGATGATGTCTGGATCCACCCACACAGCTGCACATGAACAGCCTGGGTTAAGTCCCCAGTCCTGGATATTCCGGAAGCCACACCCTGTCTCCAGTCTTCTCTAGAAGCTCTGGCAGCCTTATCTGAAAGGGGAGGGAAGCAGCTAGGACTGGCTGGGGAATGTCAGAGAGGAGCAGAGCAAGTGAGAGAAAGATGGAGACACTATGGGGCCTGGGCACAGGCGCTTGTAAGTACTGCTATCCTCAAACACTGACTGCTGACCTGAACTCCATCCTGTCCCCAGAACTGCTGCTGACTTCGGATAAACCATTTCTCCTCTCTGGCCTCAGTTTCTCTGAGACAGGAAGTAGAGGAGAGTGCTTGGTGTGTGGGGAAGCACTCTGGATAGCGTGGTTTCCAGAAGCCTGTGACCTCCCTACCCCACAGCCCCACACCCACCTGCAAGAGTCTAAGAGTCTGTGGTATTTCATTTATCATCCTTGTGGTTCATAGGTACCAAGGCCGGCAGGCTGATTACTCAACAGGCATATTGCACTCCTGGGTGACTAATAGATTCTTCTTCTGTTTGTGTTTCAAAGCCATAGCAATAGCATTGGCTCTCAGGAATGGCATTGAAATCACCATTATTTAGCCTGACCCTACCTACAATGATAAACAAGGCAGCCAAAACACGGCTCCTTAGAAAGAGGCGGCGTCCACATCTCCTCTCTGGACCAGTGACTGGTGGTACCGTAGCTGTGTGTTGGGGAGGCCTGGTCTGGTGAAGGGCTGAGAATCAAGAATTAGGTCATTCACCCAGTCCTTTCCAGCTCTGACCTACACATTAAGACTCCTCAGAGGGAGGGCTGAAGAGATACCATCTTGGCTTTGAAAGGTCGAGAGTGTAGGGTGTAGAGCCCGCCTAGGAGTCAGACAGCCTGGCTGTGGGTCCTGGCTCCACTACCTGCTGGCTAGGTGACCTTGGCAAGTCATATCTTCTTGGGGAGCTTGTCCTGTCTGAAGAGAGACAGAAATAAGATGAGGTCAGGCTGAGCAGCATGGTGCATGCCTGTAATCCTAGCAATGGCGAAGCTGGGAAGGAAGACTGTTGAGCATTTGAGGCCAGCTAGGAGGAAGTACTCCTGAGGACAAACACTCAGCACACACTAGGCCTAGCATACAGTAGGCCCAGCACACAGCAGGCATTCAGAAGCTACAGCTGTGCCATGGACTGGAGCTCAGCAGAGTGCAGAGGCTCAGGATTGACATCAAAAGGGACTTGATATCAAAAGGGACTTGACACCATGCGGGGAGCAAGCCAAGGCTGGTCACTGTCAAAGCCACACGGCCTCTCTTTCTCTGTTTATCTGTCAAAGCCCCAAAGAACAAATTAGCCCAGAAACACGGCAGCCCCACGGGATCCCAGCATCTGTGTGTTGTGCAAAATTGCTTGTTGCTAAATTCTTCAGGAGCAGGGACTACGTTCCAGAGCTCTTTGACTCTTTTCCCAGGTCTCATGGATTCAAAGCTTCCTGGCTTGTTTTGGAGTCTTCCTGTCACCTGCCATAAGCAGTATGTCCCACTTCCCTCTGCATCAGCCTGCAGGCCCCAGGCCCCACCATTACATAGAGATGATCNTGGTTGATAACATTGCCTGCTTCCACTCACAGTGACAAAAGCCAGGGCAGCCGGTGAACTAGTAAATATTTAACAGTCACCTCCCTGAAGGAAAAGGGAAACTTGATTTATATCATTTGCCAATTTCCGTGGTGTAAATACTTCCTTCCTGACTGATTTCAACNTCCGGATCTAACAACAGGGAGCAGAGTTAGGAAGACACGCAGGCGCATGCTACTCTGCTTTTGCTCTTGTGACTTGGCTCCAACACAGCGTTCACAGAGCGAAACCGAGATGAAGTAAATGAAAAGGAACTGCTAACACAAACACACAGGTCACCATCTTCACGCTGGGGCTGGCAGCCCTAGAGGACGGACCAAATGGGTGCATATGTAGGCTCACTGTAGCGGCAATTTCTATACACACAGGCTGGGGGCCAGGAATGTCCGGCTTGTCCTCAGACACCATCAGAAGCACTTCTGTCCATGACTATTGTGAAATGACAAATCAGTCTCAAAAATATCCCAAACACAGGACGATCTTCCCCAGGTTAAAAAGTTAAAAGGAACTATATTCCTGGAACACTAGGGTGTATTAGAATCTTGCCAAACACAATGTGCATGTGTGTAAAAGAGTTAGGTTTCAGTCATAGGTCATACCGTCTTTTCAATCATCCANTCATCCTAAAAGATGTCAAATGTCCCCACTCACAAAATGCCAGTGGAGTCTCCCATTCATTGTGACCTCCAAAACTCACTCCCACAAATTTCTAATAAAAAAATCTCCACAACAGTCNCTCAGTTCAGTACTTGGCACCTGTTAAGATCTAAATGTCCATGCCTGAGCCCCATTCTCTAAGACCCTGCCATGTTGGAGGCTTTATTAACTCACTCACAGTCTTCCTTCCAAAGTCTGACATAAGTTTAACCATCAATCCACTCAAGATCCGCACACCATCATCTACCATCTATCCATTCACCCATCAGTTCATCCATCCACCACCTAAATACATCCCATCCATCCACCATCTACCTACATCCCATCCATCCACCCATTTACCATTCATCCATCCATCACCTGTCTACTCATCTATACATTCTCCATTCATCAACTATCTACCTACCTATTCATCTACTATCCAAAACCTACCATCCACCTATCAGTTCGTCAACCATCCATTCATTCATTCATTTATTCAACATCCATCTATCCATCCATGCACTCATCTACCTGTCCATCCATCTCCTCTATTCCAGACCAACTGAAGGTACCTCATGATGCTGTCAATCTGATTCCTGTCCTCAGCTTTCAGATAAGTGAGACTCATGTGTTCAGGTATACATCACAGAGCAGATATGTTCAGGTATACATCACAAAGCAGGTCAGTGTGCAGTGCCAAGTGTGACGGTGAAGCAGATGTCTTTGGCCAATGTAAAGATTACGAGCCCCAGTGTTGGCCTTGAACATCTGGATTTGATTCCTACCCAAGTGGGCATTTGCTGTATAACCTCAGGAGTGTGGTACCAATCTCTAGGTTTTACTTTTCTCAATTATAATATTAAGAAGTGTAAAAGCCTGATTTCACAGAGCTGTTATACTCAGATATTGGAATAAAGATCTTGGTGGCCACACATGCCTAAGCAGGGCTCTCAGAGTCCAGGCAGCCAGTCCCTGGCTCCTAGTGGTCTCTGTAGCCTGACCATGAGGATGGGGAGGCTTCTNTCTCACCTAGGGTGAGAATGTTTCATGAATGGAATGATTCATAGATGGCCCTGAGCTTCCCAAACCAAAACTCATGGCTAATGGAACTTTCCAAGCTGACCCAGGGCGCTCACTGTGCTCTGTCAGCTGGAGTGACCTGGCCCTGACTTGGGCAGGCTAGATGGCTTAGGAAAGTGGGTCACCAGGCCTGCTCTGGCCAACCCCTCCACGTTAGGTGAAGCTGAGACATCTAAAGCTAAGTATAGTCCTAACTTGGGAAGCTGCAGTCTGACAGAGAAGGGAAGCCTGTCACTGCCCCTCACCACCCTTGGCTTGTTCATATCACTCTCCATTGGCTTCCACATGACTGGCTGATGGTCCCCAGCATACTCTTATACCCTCTGACACCTTCCTCCTAGGCCCATGGCAGACCCCTGACTCCCTCAGGGGGTGCTCCTGACACAGGCTTCGGAGCTCTTGGCTGCATTACGCCCCCTTGGGGAGGAGGAAATCACCCCACTTCCCTGTCTTCCCTCAGCTCCACTACAATCAAGGCCCCATGGCCTACAAAATAGCAAACAGCTGCTGTGACCATGGGCTGCCCAGACCCCAGGGGCCAGAGGGAAGCGAGCCAAGGGGAACTTGGAGAAAGAACTCTTAATAACATACCTTCCCCAAGCTGCTTCCAAAGAAACTTCTCCTCACAAATCATTCCATAAACACTTAGCAGGCTCTCAGGAAAGCGCACACGGCTCTCACCCGGCTATTAGGGGGCTCCTCACAAGTAAATTGAGACCAGGCAGCAGAGGCCCGTGCCAAATCCCCCCTTCCTGCCCTCTTCCCATGCGGCCTCTTCCTCCCCCACCCTGGGCCCTTCAGCTCCAAGGGCCAGCGTCTCCCACTATACCTTGGGCCTCTCCAGGGGTGGGGTGGGGGGCTTCTGTTTCCTTGGAAACCAGTCCAAATCCCCGTAACCAAGCTGCTAATTTTTCAGAGGGTTCTCCTGGTTGTACATAGGCCTAAATTCTACAGAGATTTCTGAGGGCCACAGCACCAGGACAGTCATCAACAGATTGGGAGACCCACATCCCTGTTCTGTCCCTGCCACTCCTCAGCNGAGGCTGCTGGTGCCTCTCAGGCTGGAGCTACTCAGTGGGGAAATAGCTCTAGGTTCATCCAAGTCACGCTGGAAAATCCCTCCCATCCAGCAAGCCCCCTCCAGGGAGAGCATTGAGCAACTCACTTGGGCTGATATCCAGCCCTTGGCTAATATCCAGCCAGGATCGGGGAATGACCGTTGTTCAGAAGTTGACACGTTCACTTAGAGGTTCACAGCTTGTTGTGGGGAATGGCTTTTATATGGATGTCTGAGAACAATGGAGCGGGCTGGTACCCCAGGACAGTTCTGGATCATAATTTGGCTTTGGGAAACACTTCAAGAATGACTTCTCTCTTTTCTTCTCTAGGCCAGTATCATTTTGAAGGTCAGAAAGCTCTAGTGCAAACAGAAATCCTGGTTGAAATAAATAAATAAAGCATTTGGGTGAAAAGAAACGTGCAATCCATAGAGCTTGAAATTAGCAGTAGATGGGCCTTGGCCGTGAATCTTGGATTAAATCCCAGTTTAGCGCTTACTGGAAGGCTGGTCCTGAGCAAACCTGAGCTCCTCAACTGTGCCATGNGGACAGCTACAGAACAGCTCCTCCTGCCCCACCACCCTTACACATACTCAGAGGGGGCCTCCCAAGGGCACTCAGAGGCTGGGCCTTCACATATCATGCCAAGAGCTGCCATCTGTCCATTTCAGGAGATGACCCTGGGGCCACTCATTCTGTCCTTCAACAATGTTGAAGACAGGGCATCTTCCATGCAGCAGGCGCCAAGCAGTGTGCGGACCACAGTGGACACAGACCTGCTCCATGAAAAGTGAGCAGAGAAAGAGGACAAACACTTCAGGACAAGGAATGACTTGCACTTTTGGCAAGAGTCACAGTGTCCCAGAAGTCCAAGGATGGACTTTCTTCTGAGAGATGGGGCTCAGGCTGTAGGCTTGAAGCTGCCAGAAAACAGAAATGTAGGTCCACAAGGCCTCAGTGAGAGCCAGCCTTCTGAGATGCTGGCTCCAGGGGAAGAAACAATGGGCGGGAGGAGTTTTCCTCTCCTCATGCATCTCAGCCTCAGCTCCAATGTCCAGACGGGACTCGAAGGCTCAGAGAGGTTCAGGGCATTGCTTAATGCCACATAGTGTAGTACCTGAAGAGTCACGTGGAAGCCTGGGACAGCTATGCATATGTCTAATTGCAAGATAGAGTACTAAGAGACCTCTTCTCCAGGTCTGACACAAAGGGCACCATCCTTGGAAGCCAGGCATAGTGGGCACCACTCCTCAGAGTGCCTGGAGGACTCAGGATGGACCATCCAAAGATTTTAGCTTCTCAGAGTTCAAGGACTTGAGGACTCATGGTTACCTAAGGGTTTAGCACAGTCATCTCCAGACACTCCATGCCATTCATTCTTGACAGCCAAGGGACTCTTTCTTTCTTTCTTCTTTCTTTCTTTTTTTCACTACAAATTATCAACATGGCACATAATACCTGTCCACTCATGAGTCTGTCCACACATGATGTTGGTTAGCAGGCCAAACCTCCATTCCCACCTCTTAGCTTTGGCTCACCTTGTTCCTTCTGCTAACATGTCCTTTCAGCTTATCCCATCAGAGCACCCTTCATGCCCACATTCCACTTCTTCCCAGAGCTTGTTCTGATTCCTCATCTTCCCAGAAGGCAACTGAAGAGGGGAGAGAAAACACAAGTTCTAGCCAGGGCATTAGCAAGCAAGATGTGACCATCTCCTCTCTTAGACTCTGTGTTTCTTACCTATAAAACAGTGCTAAGATTCCTCATTCCCTGCATGTTGGGTGAGGATTAAATGAGGGGAGAGTATGGAAGATCTCTACAAACTTCAGACTGCTGTCAGGACATTATTTGTGATCAATGATCCCATTGTCACAGAATGACAAAAATTTGCTTATGTGTCTAGGTGTGGTGGTGTACACCTGTAATCCCAGCACTTGGGGGCTGGAGAGAGGAAGATCAAGAGTTCAAGGTCATCATAGTGATATGACTGAAAGAAAGAGCCTTTCTCAATAGTCTCTATGAATATTCAAATATTTAATCTCCCTCCTTCTGATGGGTCCCATGTCCTTTCCTGAACAAGTCTCCATGGCCAGGAAGATGTGATGCTGATTAGCCAGGCTCAGGTCTCACTGTTGGCTGTGGTAGTTGAGGTTTAAGGATCACACTACCTGAAATAAATGAACCAATGTGTGGGGATGAGCAGAACAAGGTCACTGTGCAGTCATTTGATGGGTTACAGTTGAGTATACTTTTATTTACTCATAAAATAATACCTTCCTATCCCTTCTCCTCCCTCAAACAGAAACAAACCAAAGGCTTATGATTACCTAAGTATGAATCTCTGGGTGATTTATATTCCCTTCTTTCAAAGTTAGATGTGGTCTTTAGGTTTCACTGGGTCACTGTATCAATTCAATCGTGAAGGAATAAGGAAAGAGAACCAGTCCATGATATTAACCAGCTCTTATCATGAACAGGGCTCACAGACTCTCTCGGTCCTGGTCAAGGAAGGAGTTATGTGGATGGACTGACAGACCTACTCCAAGGATGTCCACATCCTAATCCCTAGACTGTGACTACATCAGATTAAAAGACAAAGAGACCACAGAGGGAGTGAAGCTTCTGTATCACTCAGCTTTCCATTATTGTCATGAAATACTTGTGGCTGGGTAACTAACTATGGAAAGAGAGCTCTTTAGCTCACAGTTTTGAAGGACAGAAGTCTAAACAGCCCTCTACATGCATCACCCACTTCACAGTGGATGACACTATCCTGTGAAAAGGGGTGATCACATGGCCAGACTGGAAGCCAGAGAGAAGAAAGCCAGTAATGACCTTGTGATGATTAACTTCACTGTCAACTTGACTGAATTTAAAGTCATCATGAAAACACACCTCTTGGTATATCTACTACAGTGTTTCCAGAAAGGCTTAACTGAGGGTAGAAAATTCACCCTGGATGAGGGCAGCCCCATCCCATGGGCTGGACAGCTAGACTGAGTAAAAAGGAGAAAATGAGTTGAACAGTCACTCATGGCTCTCTGATTCCTGATTGCAGGTGCAATGTGCTTCACACTTCCGCTGCAATGCCCTCCCCATCATGATGGACTACACCTTCAAACCGTGAGCCGAAATAAGTTGCTTTCGTCAATTTACTATTTGTCATAGTAACTAATACAGACCTCTCATAGGCTCTATCTCTTAGAGGTTTATCCTTTTTGTTTGTTTGTTTTGTTTTGTTCTTTGAGACAAGGTTTCTCTGTGTAGCACTGGCTGTCTTAAAACTTACTCTGTAGACCAGGCTGGCCTCAAACTCACAGAGATCCACGTGCCCCTGCCCCCCTCCCGAAGTGCTGGGATTAAAGGCATGTACCACACAGCCCAGCAAGGTTTATTTTTAATTTTATATTTTTATTATATTTTATATTTACTGATTATTTGTATGTGCACATGCGTATGTGTGTGCTCAGATGCCAACCTTCACCTGCCTGTCTTCAGGCCATGTTTTGTCCTCAGGGCATATCCTTGCCCAGCAGGGGGCACTCATGCCCACACAACAACAAGGCAGAAGGCTTCCTGGTGGGACAGCCCAGAGGTAGGTGGCTGGAATGTGGGACCATGACTGACCAGTAGACAATAATTCCAGGTCCTAGGGCCTTGACCGTGGCTGTGCTGGCCTCCTGCTTTCCTGGGAAGAGCACTTGCTATCCAGAACTAGACTGCTCCACTCCTCTCATCTCTTAGCCAACTCAAGGCAGTATCACTCTCAGCTGCATCAGTCTGTACTGGGGGAGGAACGGAGGGGCTTTGTCTCAAGATTTATTCTCCTCTCTGTTGTCACCTCTACTCTCATCTGATCTGGGAGTGTCCCCAGAATGTTCCAGGGGAGGAAGGCCAGTGCCTGCAATTTCTTCCTGACAAATGTGAAATGAGTCAGGGGCCATCAGGGAGGTAAAGAGATCCCTAAAAGTGCTTGTGTACAGTTTGGGGTGGAGTAAGTTCATGTAGATGTAGGGTTCTGAGGGTGCACCCCAGAGGCTCTCCCAGCCATCTGACAGGCAAACACAGCTGTGTCCTTCTTTCCCAGCGCACACAACCCACGCAGAGGCCCAGGCCAAGGCCCTGGCTGAGTGGGAACAACGAAGGGTCCCAGACCACCACATTTAAACACAGAACCTAGGATGGCCCAGCGAAACATCCATTGGTCCAGAGAAGGGAGTTAGCTTTTCTTGGGCCACACAGTAAAGCCAGAACTACTACCTGGAGAGGGATTAGTTTTCTGGGGGTAAAATACAGGCTCGTGGAGAAACTAGAATGAGGTGGAACTTGCTGAACAAACCTGAGTGGGAAATAACAGTCCTCTGTGGATCAGGCACAAGCTGCACGAAGGACACCTGACCCAGTGTGTGACAGGCCTCGTCTTGTTCCACTTTTACAGTGCTCTGTGACGCTATCGTTTCTCCCATTTTTTTTGGATGAAGAAACCTAAGCTCCACAAGGGAACTTTTAGAGAGGTGTGTGCATGGCCATATACATACGGAAAAAGTACACGAGCTATGCATGTCAGATCGACAAACTTCATTCTGCCAGTGTTATACCTTTATTTGTTTAAATGCTGGGAGACAGGCTCAGAGAAGTTAATGAACTATCTCAAGACCACACAGCTGAGGAGTGGCAAAGCTCAGCCTCTAACAGGCTGCAAAATCCACACCCATGCCTCTCAACACAAGGCTGTGTCACATGTCACCATCCCAGGGACTTGGCCCCATACACGGTTCCAATTTGCTGGATCCAGGCCCAAGGGAGTGACTGGGAGGTCTAGGAGGCTCCGGAGAGGGGTGAAGGGGTCTGGATGCAGGACATTCACGGGCCTCCCAGTTGGCCCTTGTGCAGTACATGACCTGAAGACCTATAGGCATTTCCACACCCCAGGGCTCCAGGGCAATTCAAACCCAACCTCTGTTCCCAGAGCTGTGCCTTCCCTACCCTCCCTGCAGCCCACAGCCTCTCTACCCTGCATTTCCCTGCCTGGCCTCCTTGCTTTTCTGCTTTATAGGCTGGGCAGACAGGTCCCCAGGGGCCACCTGCCTGGGGCTGTCTGAGCTCCCTGTGTGGGATGTGTACAAAGCCAGCACTCGAGTGGGGGCAATGGTCCTTGAAAAGCCCAAAAGCATTCCTTGTCAATGTGACGTGACAGCAGGGATCAGTGGGAAAGCATGGGAGGGAGGAATGGGTCATGGGAGAGAGCAAAGCCTAACAGAAGCCCCCTCTCATTGCTCAGCACCCAGTTGGATAAGGCCTCTCTGCACAGCCTGGCTCCTGAACCTTCTGAAGGTCAGGTGAAGCCAGGGAAGCTCAGAGAGCCCTAGTAACATGTCCAGGGCACACAGCAACACAGAAGGCCTGCTGAGCATGAGTGCCAGCCTGTGGCCTCATCTGAGGCCTCCTTCACTGCCATCCCAGATATTTTCTGGCTCATATGGGGGGCTCAGGGAGGCAGGCAGCCCACCTGCCAAGTGCACTGAAGCGCTGGGGTATTGGCAGGGATGGCTGAGATGCTTTCTGCTGGGAGGGATCACGGTCCATAGATGCTATAGTTTGTTGGCTCTGTGGACAGGATGAAAAAAGGAGTCCCATCTGTGCCAGATGGTCCTGGGCAGGGGCCCATTCCCCAGATGCATGGGGATCTCAGCAGAGCCAGAGAGACAGCGACAGGCCTGGACCCTCCTGCCTCCCACTCCTGTTGAAATGGGTGTGTTGTAAAATGTGGTCTTCCAAGCAAAACAGTCACCATCTTCGTCAGAGTCAGCTTGTTGACTGTTGACATTCTCTCAAAAAGGAGAATCCAGTGTCTCCTCTCAGCCACTTGCAGGCACTTCTGCCCTAAATGCACATGGCCTCAGGGTCTTGAGAGGGCCTAGAGTACATAGGCTGGGATGCCTAATAGAGACGGTTCCATCTGTGGAGGACCCATCCTCCATGCTGGGTGTAGACTTTCCAGCGTGTCTGCTTTGGGGTCACCAATGCTTTACAAGTAAGCCCCAAAACCTTTTTGGTGCCATGAGGTGAACTTTGGTAGAATTGTGTGTTTGTTGGGACTTTATAAGGAGGAAGCAGACATAGCTAACGTCTCTCCATGAAAGGAATTCTTGTGTCTGAAGCTCCTTCGTGGCTGGAGAGGAGTGAGAGACTCTAGGTCAAAGGCCGCTTTTCCCAGGCCCCCTGCAAATCAGGCAACAAACATGTGGATGTGAGCATGGTAACTTTGGGGTCACCTTCCTGGATTCAGACCTCAGCTACCTAAGGATGACCAGGGACGCAAGCCCATCTTGCAGATGGAGACAGAATGATCATTGCAGAGAGTGGTTGTGGTGTTCCAATTCGAGCCATTTCCAGTGTGTTAGGGCCATGAACCACTCTCTGCAATGATCATCATTCTGTCTCCATCTGCAAGATGGGCTTACTTCCCTGGTCATCCTAAATGGTCCACAATGAAAGGTTTGGAGTGTTTTTTATCAATCACCCAAGTCATCTCAAATACAATCAGCAGCCTGCAGCAGTCAGCCAGACTTCACCAGGAGCCCTTCAGCTCACCTAACTTTGCCCACCCCAGACAAGCTCCAGTTGTTCCAAGGCGTCCAGAGCTGGCAGCACTCCCAGGAACACCCCCTTCATGGTTCTGGGCCCCATGCCTCTGGTGATGCAACCCCGAGATGATAGGGCCCCCCTCTCCAGCTTCTCCACGCTGGCCCCCAGTCACTCTCCCTTCTGTTCCTACCCTGGGTGGCCTGCAGGTGGGCTGAACCGCAGGTGGCAAATATTTGCTGACCGAGGGAATGTATTGTCACAGAAGACACTTGGCAGGTGTTTGTGCACACACTCTCAAGGGGTGAAACAGGGGGCAGGGCCAGGGAAGGAACAGCCTGAAGCCCTGCACCCGTGGGGGAGTCTAGGCACTGCCTACCCCCAGCTCTAACTGGAGTCATGTTCAAAGACTGAGGAAGGCCAGGGCCAGATCAGACACTTGAACAACAGACATGAGACATGAAGACATTGTCAGAGACTAGATGACAGCTCTCTAGCTATGGGGGAGCCAGGAATAGGGATGCAGGCCAGGTATGCCTAGCAGGGTGGGGGACTGTGCTTCTAGGAAAGACCTAGAGGCCAAGGGAAGGCTGAGCATGCATGGCTGGAGGCTGCACAGCACAGTGTAGCACATTAAGACCAAGTTGAGGAGAGGGTAGCTGTGCAGTGCACTGGGCACAGCGCCCTCTAGAGAGTGATGTTGCCATAACACCTCCCTTCTAGGTTCTCTCTAACATCAGTACCAATGGCTGGGAGGCATTGGGGGACTGTGGTAATAAATTGTGTACCCTAATAAAATTTACCTGAAGATCAGAGAGACAAAGAACAAGCCACTGCCATGTCTTACCTCACCGACTCCACAAATCCTCTGACTGACTGTCTCTGAGTCCTCATCCGAAAGGCTTCCTCAGCCAAAAAGCCTTAGCCAAAAGGACTTTAGTTCCTGTCTTCTCACACTTTATATACCTTCCTCCGCCCAGCTATCACTTCCTTCTTCATGCTGGGTTTAAAGGCATGTGTCCTTCCCAAGCAAAGGCATGTGATCACAAGTGCTGGGATTAAAGGTGTGTGCCACCACTGCCTGGCTCTATTTCTCTCTTAGACTGAGTCAAGGGTGGCTTTGAACTCACAGAGATCCAGATGGAAAAAGAGAAAAGAAAAAGGAAGATGACCTCATGACCACAGGACATCTTATTAAGCACTTGCTGAGAGCCACACCAGGTACCACTTTGTGAAGGAAGTCATTCTCAAGACATCTGCATGGAACAATGTTTCATGGAGTGTTCCCACAATGCTCCACAAGAGATGCAGGTATGGTGCTCCCCAAGAACTGAGGAAGTGGTGCTCCCATGATGCTGCCCAGGAGATGCAGATGTGATGCTCCCCAAGATATGATGACAAGATGTCCCTATGATGCTCTCTGATACCAACATGGATGTGATGCTCTCACAATGCCTCCACAGGGCCCTTTAGGAGAGATGGATACTAGGACCTCCTGCTCCAAGGCCAGCACATGCCACAGGAGGCTGAGGCCAGTCAGCCCAGCTACAGGGCCCTGTGGGTCAGTGACATTTTCCCTCCTGCAGCCTGTCACCCAGACAGTGGTCTTCTGCCTTTGTGGCTCTTAGAGCCTTTAGCTGGAGGGATGCCTGTGAGTCCTGGGAACTGAGACTGTACACAGCCCTCTGGATTCACACTCAGGGCTGGGAGAACTTGGGGAGAGAAATGGGCCAGGGTACGGGGAATGCCAATGTCAGACAGTCAGGAACCTCCAACATCTTGTCATGCATGCCTGGCATTCCAGAGGTGGAAATGGGAAAGCCCAGGGGTGTAGTGGTGGGGGCATTGGTTCACCATCCTTCACGCTGCTCTGGGACTCAGAAATTTTACTGAGAAAACCTGGCCAGGGTTGGTCTCAGCTGATTGTGTGCCCAGCCTCACCTAGGTTGAGGCTCTTGGATGGCAATAAAGGTCCCTATGAGTTAGAGGGGCTCTGCTGGGCTGGATTGGAAGGGTCTTACTGGCTCCCTCTGACGTTGGAAATCTCTGGACATCATGAATCTTTGATTCTGCTGGCACCAAGGAGAAGTGGTCGCCTCAACTTCCCAGGCTCCCCTCTTCCTGCATCTTCCCAACTTCTCCCAAAGAGTTCACCCTCACACAAGTGGTGGTGGGGAGCTTCTTCTCAGCAGCCCTTCAGGAAAAGTTCCAGGCAGAGAGAGCAGCAGAACATGCCCTGGGGCCTGAAGAACCCGATTCACTCCCATGTCAGGATGTCCCTTCCATGTCAGGATGTCCCTTGTATGGCTCAAGAGGAGACGGTGTGAGCAAGGCTGAGAGCTGAACTGGCATCTGAATGCCAGGTGAGGCTGTGAGCTTGAAGAAGGGTTCCCTGTCCCAGAATGGAGGGCATAGGAAGACAGAGACCAGCACATAAGCTGGAGGTACCTGGAAGGTCTGGCCAGGCATGGAGGGGAGGATCCCAGAGCCTTGACAGAAGTGTCAGAATGATGGTCTGGGAAGTGGGTGCCCACTTCCTGCATGGGGACTTGCTGTGCCCAGGTTTTCCTGCTGTGAGGTAAAAGGGAGAACAGTGGTGCTCAGCTGAGGCTTGGGGCATGGACAGGACTTTCCTAAGAGGATCTGGGCCCATGGGCAAGTACAGTGGATGGCATCACAGGTGCTGGCAGTATGACCATCCAAGATGAGCTTAGCCAGACACAAGCAGGAAGCTCTCCCTCTCACTAATACCCCAGCTAGCACAGAGTCCCTGCCCATTCTCTTCTGCAATATCCAGCAAACAGGGGCTCCTCTCTCCATAATTCCCTTGCCCAGAACCTTGTCCCTGGGACTTACTTTCAAGCTTCATGAACCAGATCAAGGTAGCACCCCTTAGAAGCCTTATTTGAGCCTCTCACACTGGGCTCCTATGGTTCGGGGCTTCTCACTCTGATCACAATGTACTGGTAATGACTTGTCTGTGTCTTTGGCCTTGTGAGCTGAGGAAGCTGAGGTCTGGGACTCCTAAATATGGCTCTTCATGAATGTGGGATGGGTGGACAGAAAGAGAGAGAGAGAAGAGAGGAGATGAATAAATGCTGGATAGGTGAGTAGATGGGCAGATTGTTAGGTAATAGGTAGGTAGGTCAATGGGTAGATAGCTGGGTGGATGGGCAGATGGGTGGATGAATTAATGGGTGAGTGGATAGATGGGTGTGGTATATGAATAGATGGGTGGATAGGAGGATGAGATGAGGGTGAGTAGATGGGATAGATAGGTGGAGGGGTGGATGGATGGATGGATGAATGAATGGATGATGGATGGATGGGATGGATGGATGGATGATGGGTGCAGTGAATGGGTAGATGGGTGAATGGATAGATGATGGATAGTGTCTTAGTTAAGGTTTCTGTTGCTATGAAGAGACACCATGACTATGGCAACTCTTATAAGGAAAACATTAAATTGAGGGGGCTTGTTTAGTTTCAGAGGTTCAGTCCACTATCATCATGGCAGGGAACATGGTGGCATGCAGGCAGAAGTGGTGCTAGAGAAGTAGCTGAGAGTTCTACACCTTGTAGGCAACAGGAAATGGTCTGAAGGTCACACTGAATAAAGTTTGAGCAAAAGAGACCTCAAAGCCTGCCCCCACAGTGACACACTTCCTCCAACAAGGCCATCCCTACTCCAACAAAAGCCACACCTCCTAATAGTGCCACCCTATGAGCTCATGGGGGCCAATTATATTCAAACTAGTTAGGGTTTTTATTTCTATGAAGAGACACCATGACCACAACAACTCTTATAAAGAAAACATTTAATTTGGGTGGCTCATTTACAGTTTCAGAGGTTCAATCCATTATCATCATGGTGGGGAGCACGGTGGGAGCATGGCAGCATGCAGGCAGACATGGTGCTGGTTACATCTTGATCAGAAGGCAACAGGAAGTCGACTGAGACTCTGGGCGGTATATTGAGCATAGGAGACCTCAAAGCCCGCCCCCACAGTGACACACTTCCTCCAACAAGGCCATACCTACTCCAACAAAGCCACGCCTCCTAATAGTGCCACCCTATGAGCTTATGGGGTCCAATTACATTCAAACCACCATAGACAGGTACATGGAGCAGATAGGTAGGATAATGATAAGGGTGCACTCTCTCTCTCTCTCTCTCTCTCTCTCTCTCTCTCTCTCTCTCTGTGTGTGTGTGTGTGTGTGTGTGTGTGTGTGTGTGCCTGTGTTGGAGAGCACAGAACATTACAGTAACATATAATGTGAGAAAACGAGAAGTAAGCTGTGACAATGAAAGAGTATGTACATTCAGCCTTAAGTATACCAAACTCTCATGAGGCAAGCTGGTTAGATCTGCCCTAAAATAGGCTGTTGGCTCTTCATAAAACAGAGAATCCACTAGGGACCTCCATTAAGGGTCCCAGCAAACACCTCCAGGGCACCCATCTGGGTCTGAGGCTGGAAACTGGATTAGGTGTATGTTTATCTGTCCCAGCACAGGTCAAGTCTGAGCCAGGACCCTGCTAGCCTGGGAGCTTACCCTGGGTACAGGGCATGGAGAAAGGGCATGAGGACCCAGGGAGTGCCTGGCAGGAGGAGGGGAGAGCGACCACATTCAGGGCCGCTGGTGGTNTGGGGCTCTCATATAAAGCATTTTAGATATTCCCTCTTTCCATCTGTTGAACTGTCAGGAGAGGTGACTCGGCCAAGGTCACACTGTAGAAATGGCAGAGCTGTGCATGTCCTCAAAGCCCAGACCCTTTCTTTCTGTAAGGGCTGCTGCTCCCCAAAGAGTGAGATGAAAAATGAATCCACTGAGAAAGAACCCAGGGCAAGGCAAACCAAGGAACTGTTGAAANGGAGAGTGGCTGGGGAGGGAGACCCCAGGGTGCCCTGCACTTGGACAGGAAGCAGGAAGCAGTGGTACACTTCCAGGGTGGAGAAGTTCTTTGTCCTGATGACTGACCTCCCGGGTTCTGTGGAGTTGGGGTGAGGACAAGGGAAGAGTGCACTGGTTGTCCGAAGAGAAGACCCATGTGGCAATGACAAAATGGTACAGGGGAAGTCAGGATGCCCCTCAGAGGTGCTTAGTCTTGTTAATAAAATAATTTAAGAAAGGACTCAAAATGGAAGCTCAAGGACAATTTTATTAGAATTAAAACAAAACCCCCAAGGCAGGCAAGCTGTAAACCTCAGCAGCTGCCCAGAGGACGAGAATGGAGGAGAGGAGGAAAAAGGCCATGTCACTTAAGCTGGCATGGATGTCAGCTACACGGCAGACAAGCAGCCCTGTGGCGGGAAGTGAGGCTTCAGGGAAAGAGTTGGAGTCTAAAGTGTTGGAAAGAAAGCCTGAAAAGAAATGCTTAGAAAAGAGGCAGAAAGGAGAAAAGGAGAAGTTACACTTTTCTGAGTAATTCAGAAAAATGGACAGACTTAGCCCTAAGCTACTATACTGGAGGCTGGGATTCTGGGAGGAAAAGTACAGTATCTCATTAAACGGCTAGTTATTCTGCCCATCTCTTTAGCACAGCTTAAGGTGAGCCCTCCTTCCCAGGGCTGGTCTCTTGGCTGAGTGAATGACTTGGCCCCACTGGAATGTTAGGTCTCCGTCTAGGCCGGACATTCTAGTCTCTTGACCAGGAGTTTTTAACCCTAACAAAAACAGGGGTGTGTGTCCCCAGTGTGTAGACTGATGTACATTCATGCCTTTGGGCCTCAGTACAGGCACTCCACTGCACTGCAGGACCTGGTCTCCCTGGATTCATTTGTTGATCCCCATAATCCCCAATGTGATCAAAGGTGGGGCTTTGGGAAGTAATTATCAATGTCATGGAAGTGGAACCCTCACNCTGGGATTAGTGTCTCAGTCTGTGAAATGGTGCCACAATTGCCCCTAAGCTCATCCCATAGGGCTGCTAGGCCAGTCCTGACTGTGAGGGGAGAGCTCTGGGNATCCTCNGATGTCCTAGCATCCTCCTGTGAGTAGGAGCTGCCTGGGCTTAGCTCCTGGGTTCTGTGGAGAAAAGAAAGGGAGAGAGGAGGCCTCTCATCTGTTCTATGGCCTCAATGCAGCACCTGCACCTCTGGGCCTTACCCAGTCTGCCCCTCCCTGCCCCTGCCCTGTCTGTCTGGGAAGCAGGTCCTCCAGGTTCCCCTTCCCCAGATCACCCCCCTAATCTAAGTTCTGGGGACAACACACATTCCATTCCAGGGATTCCGTAGCCCCCACCTCTGCCCAGTTTCCTTCAAAGAGGCAGTGGGGCTGGGATCTGTCCCTGAAGAGGTGCCAAGCTGCATGCCTCTCCGACCTCTCCCAGCTTAGGGCCTCTGAAGCCCTTCCAGCTGGCCCTGAAGAGGGGCCTGTGCAGGATGCCATGGCCAGGCCAGACCTCAGTAGGGGCATTGGGCTCCTTGCACATGGACTTGGGCCAGAATCTTCCTCAGACAGGCTGGGCAGTTCCACATAGCCGTTGCCCACTTCCCCTTGGGACTTCATTCCCTCTCTGTGAAGGATGGTAGAGACAGCAAGCAGAGTATGGTCATGAACAAACCATAACCTTTGCAGTCTGAGCCCCAGGATGCTGTTCCTGGCTTTTACTCACATGGGCCACTGAGCTGCTTCTAGTTCCCTCTGCCATAGCGAATGGTGCCAGTGCTTGCCTCTCAGGTGGTGTGCAGTTAGGTGAGCTGGAAAGGCACTCCACTGCGCTGCAGGACCTGGTCTCCCTGGATTCATTTGTTGATCCCCATAATCCCCAATGTGATCAAAGGTGGAACTTTGGGAAGTAATTATCAATGTCATGGAAGTGGAACCCTCACGCTAGAATTAGTGCCTTTTTAGGATGAGACATTTGGGCCTAGGAGAGGGCTCACTGGGTAAAGGGACTTGCTGTCAAGTCTGACAACCTGAGTCCCATCCCTGGAACCCACATGGCAAAGGAGAGAGAGGAATATTGCATGTTATCGTTTGATCTCCACCTGCCATGGCATGCTGACCCACCTCCCCTACATACTCACAACACATACCCTACCCCCACCCCCCACACACAATAAAAGTAAAAAATAAAAAGAAGAAAAAATGGGAAAGCCTGTTACCTTCCTGTTTTCCATCACGTGATGACACTATAGGCAGACAGGCCAGCTGTGAGCCAGGTGGTGGCCCCTCAGTGGCCATGCATCTCTTCGTGCTTTGATCTGGGACTTCCAACCAGAATGGAGAAAGAAGTCCGTTGGTACAAGTGTTGTAGCATGCACCTGTAACTCTACTCTGGAGGCAGAGGCAGGAGGATCACTGCAAAGTTGAGGTCAGCCTGGTCTACATAGTGAGTTACAGGTCAGCCAGGGCTATATAGCGAGACCCTGTCTCAAAACACCAAAATAAAACAAACAAAACCCCCAAACAAAAAACACACAACACCAGCAAAGCCCCACCAAACATCAACCCCTTTTATGGAATCACGTTGGAGTGGTTCAAACTCAGACCTGCGGAGGAGTCAGGGCCTGCCACCCACCTCAAGTCCCCCATGTCACTAGCTGTCTAGCAGTCACCCTCAGAGGCAGGATCTGAGCCTGCTCCGTCTTCCATTCCNTTCCCACTCAGGACAGGCATCTGGCTTTACTGCTAAGCAGAGGGCAGGATGATGGAAGGGAGGGTGGGAAATGATGGGTTGATGGGCTTCTTCAGGCCCCTTAAGGCCCTGGAGCGGCTGTCCTGGGTCTGGTACCCCCTGCTTCAGCCTCTCAGGGAGGATGCAATGACCTCCTCTCCCCAACCAGCTCTGATTTGTGCGGTCCCTGAGGAGGTGAGAGCAGTCTGGCTTCTCGACTTATTCCACATGGTCCTCTCAGAACTTCCCTATTAGAAAGCTCTCCTAAGGCAGTGGTTCTCAACCTTCCTAATGCTGTGACCCTTTAATAGAGTTCTTCATGTTGTGATGACCCCCAACCATAAAATTATTTCATTTCTACTTCATAACTGTAATCTTGCTACTGTTATGAATCGTAATGTAAATACCTGATATGNAGGACATCTGTTATGTGAACCCAAAGGGGTCNTGATCCACATGTTGAGAACTGCTGCCCTAGGTGGGAGGCATCTCTCAACAGTGCCAAGGGACGGACATAGCCAGCTCGTTTGTCAGCCCTGCTCAACACCTGCGTGCATTGCTTCACAGGGAAAGCTCTGGTCTCCCTCCATGGCGTGTTTCCCTTGGAGTCCTTTCCTAGGGCTGTCGGCTCCCCATGAGCATGACCCGCTCATTTCCTTCTGAAAACACCAAGACTTCCTGGCTTTGCAAAGAACCNCCGGGTGAAATGGGCCACGNTCCGAGAGAAGTCTGTGTACCCCAGGCCCGGCTGCGCCGTCGGCTCCTCCCTAGCACATACCATCCTGGGGCGAGCCTCCATGGGGTCCTGAGGAGAGGCAGGCTGTATGGCATTCGGTCAACTTCACCTGCTCCTCCTCTGTGCCAGGGCCTGGGCTGCCAGCATTGATGACAAGGAACGCACCCCGTCTTTACTTCAAGGCCTGGAGAAGAGAAGCCAGTGGCTGTCACTCCGGAATGGGTACAAGTCCTGATTGGGCCAACTGAAGGCCGAGTGTCCCGGTGAGGATCCCCAGACCTTGGCTTTGGGTGCGGACAGGACAGGGCTGTGAGAGGCTCAAGAGAGAGGTGCTTGTTGATATGAAGCAGGCAACTGGGACAGAAATACCCAAGCTAAGCAAGCAGTTCCTGCCAGAGACGTAAGACCTTTGCAAACAGGGCTGCATTGAGAAGAGTAACTGAGAGCCCCCACAGTCTGGAGACTGGAGGTTGGATTCTCACTACCTCTGNGGCCCCAGAGCCCGGTTTCCTGTTGTAGAGGAGGGGACACTGAGATCCCTAGAGGACCAGGATTCGGTCTCAGGTACAGAACCAGATTGTGGCAGTGGCTGGGATGGGAGAAGCTGGAAGCCAGGTTCAGTGTAGGCATCNCATTACTGAAGGGGAGGTCTCTGAAGCAACCTACAAACCCATGTCCAGGTTCTTTGTGTCTCAAAGAATTGAACAAGACACAGATCAGACANTAGTGAGAAGGGTAGGCTTAACAAAAGCAAGAAGTACCCTCCACAGCGTGGGAGCCAATTCCAGCAAGCCTGAGGCTCTCTCTAGCTCCTCTTTCTGGGTCCAGAGGGGGAAGAGTAGCTCCCCAAGGGGGTGATCCTTCCTTTGGCTGACATTGGTGATTGACATTTCTAAGCTATATAAAGTTATGGTGATTGTGCATGCACCACCCCACCGTCTGCTGTTATAATCATAGGCAGGCGATGCAGTCCAGATGCATTAGCCAGTAAGTGGTTCGTGACATCTTGGGACAATCTTGTCCTTAGAATGCACGTGTATCTCCAGGGGAATTGGTTTTCTNTTTCCATTGTGGTCAACTGTTTTCTGTTTGTTGGAGGAAGTTTGTATAGCTTGCAGTTGTGGGCATATGATCCTACCTTCTCTCCTCATTCCTACCACCTCAGACAAATGGGCNTGCAGAGGGTAGGTAAGGGAGCAAATGTGGAGGACAGGGTCCAAGGGAGGCAGAGGGTGAAGTCTGGCTTGTAGGTGAAGGGGGAGCCTGTGAATAAATTGGTTTATGTCCATCTACCCTCAGACGCCTGACCTTGTTGGACCCCTGGATATTTTCAGGCCTGTAGTCCCNGCCCAGGGTCAACACAGGGNACTGCTCACTTCTGGGTATCAGATGANTCACCTGATGACATACTGAGATGGGTATATTTATGTCTTGTGCTATTTCCTCTTTGTATATTCTACTTCAGAAAAGATTTTCCCTTCCTTCCTCCCTTCTTCCCTCCCCCCTCCCTTCTTCCCTCCCTCCTTCCTTCCTTCCTTCCTTCCTTCCTTTCTGGACAGTCTCCTGTACTGTAGATTGTCCAACACTTGAACTTGCTATATAGCCAAGAGTAGCCTTGAACTGCTGAGCCTCTGCCTTCACTTGCCAAGTGTTGAGATTATAGGCATGTGCTGTCATACCTGGTTTGCTGGGGTTTTGTGTTGGCTAGGCAAGCATTCTACCAATTGGCCCACATCCTCAGCCGCCCCCAAAACAAGTTCCCATTTTAAAAAAAGCAACAACAATAATCCACCCTGTGAGTTGTCCCTTCTCCCCTGCCCCAGTCCCTGCCCATTCAGGCCATCGTAAAGTTCCCTGGAGCACAATTCTGATTTTATCTCTATCCTTGCTCCAAACTGGATCTGCCAGAATGTGTAACAAAAGTATAGATACCCTCCCCTTAAAGCCACTCATTATTTCCTGAATTGCANATTTAACTGGATATGTGTATTTGACCCAATACCTCTAATCCCACTTTCCCGAGAGCCTGCCCCTGGCTGCTTAAACCCTGTCCCAGGTCCCCAAGCCATGGAGTCCAACTAAGTTCTTAAGAATGGTTTTCTCAGCTTCCAGCCTCTTCCAGATTCTTCCACGCTTCCATCTCCCACACCCAAGGTACAGTAAACATTTTAAGATTTATCCATCTCTCTACTCATTCAGAAGTTATTTACCGAGTGCTTATTATGTATCAGTCTCTGCCCCAGCTGTGCGAGTCCCTCCAAAGTACTGTCATTTTGCAGGTGCTATTGCTCTGCCTAGGAATCCCTCCAGAGTTTAGCTAGCTGATTAATTCATCTTCAACATTCAGGTCAAGTTCCCTCTACCCTCCCAGGGGATTCCCTGACCNTTCTGACCCCAGGCAATGTTGGGGGGAGGTCTATCCTCAGGTTTCTCTTTGTCTCAGATGAGCACACTGGTTTGTCATTGTCATTGCCTGTGTCCACACCTGTCTCTCCATCAGACTGTGACTTCATCCTGGAAAAAGGCCAGGTCTGACTCATCTCTGGGTCCCCAGGCTCACCTCAGAGTCTGGAACATAGCTGGCACCAGGAAAGGTGGGGCATGGGGAGGAATGGGTGAGAAATAAGCCAGAGTTCTCTCTTTCTTTCCAATTGCTCCCCTAAGGACCCAGTTATTGTCAGACCGACCACATGCCTTAACTGCAGTTTGGGGGCACATGTCCCCATCCACAGGAGAGGCCCAGAGCCTGGGATATGGTGGTGTACAGTGGCTAGCAGCTGGATTGGAATTCTAGTTCGGTCTCTACCTCAGCNTATCTCTGCCCTCTGTCTTCCCCAGTCTCTGTCCTGAAGCTATGAATGGGGCTGTGGAGACTGGAGGGTGTCTGAGTGTCCTTGCCACACGGCCTTTTCTGTCCTCACTTGCCTTCTTCAAGCTGCCATGGGGCTCACGCTCCATCGCCTCGGGCTGTGGGAGTTGACACCAACAGCAGCAGAGGTGAAACCTTGATGCATTAATGGGGCCCCTGTTTACCCAGGCTGGGCCCATAAAATGCTTCAAGTGGAACTGGACTTAACTCGGAGCTGTAGGGCACTGTCCGTTCCGGCTGCTGAGCCTTGGAATGGACCACCCGGAGGGCCTCTCCTTCCATAGACA
>LZPO01117081.1:197339-207786 GCA_001675575.1 Neotoma lepida
CCATTTCTTGAGAACAATCCCATCAGCTTCTTGAGTACAAAGTCACTAATGAAGGCTCTAAGGATCCATAGCCCTGACTTTAAACTTGTCTCTTATCACACTATCTCTATCTTTCCAGACCTTAGCTATGGAGCTCTGTGGGTTACAGTAGGGCCTGGCACTGTGGCCAAGGTACCAGGAAGTTGATGGAATCCACAATGCANGGCCCTTTCTTTGTAGTTCTTCCTCTGGAAGAGACCCTAGCAATGTGTTATCATGGCCACAGTGTTTCTGTGAAAAACTTATAAAAAAAGGAGCTATGCTAGCCACAGAAGTTTGGACCATAGCTTCCTTCCATGCCAAGTTCCCTCCACCCTCCTTTCTTGACAGGAGGGCTGAATAGCTGAGGCATTTGGGGGCTTAGCCAAGAGGAGCTGAGTTGAGGATTAGTGATGTATATTTATATGGTTTGTGGTCACTTATGGGTACAGTTGTTGCTAAAGGTCCCTATGTAGGAAGAGCTTNCAAAATGCACACCCTGCTGTCCACGGCACTCACGTGACACCCCTGGAAGCCAGTGGAGAGTTAAAGAAACAAGTTTTGAAATGTTTGGCACTGGAAGCTAGTCAGGGGAGTGTTCTTTCAGGCATCCAAAGTGTCACACTGTAGGCAAAGAATCTGGGAACTAGCAAAACAGATTCTCTTCTGTCAAGAATATAACAGGAGGACTGCAGAGATGGCTGAGATGATACAGTGCTTGCCAACCAAGCATGAGGACCTGAGTTGGGTCCCCAAGATCCATGTAAAGAGCCAGACATGGTGGCATGCACTTGTGATCACAGCACTGGGAAGGCAAGTATGGGAAGATGCCTGAGGTTTGCTGGCCAGCCAGTCTAGCCAAAAGAAACAAGGTGAGGGAGTCCTGAGGAACAACACCCAACGTTGACTTCTGGCCTCTACATGCAAGAGCACACGTGTGCACACATACTTACACACTCCCATATACATATATACATGCAGCAAAAATNTAACTGATAATGGAGCCTGTATAATTAGAGAGCATGGCTGTATCTTTGTTTCCTTCTTGATGGGAATGTGTGAAGTAGAAGCTAGCGGCTGCTCTGTGGTTGTCAGGCACCAAGCTAGAGCAGTGCAANAACCAGNAAGTGCATCTGGGTCTGAAGCTGCACACTTTCTACTTTAACTGTCAGCAAGAGAGAGTCCCAGTGACTCACGTGACAGGAAGACTGGACTGCTTTTCTCTTTGTTCTATGAGAGACATTTAAAAGTTACCATAATGTAAAGTGGAAAACAAAGGGGATAAGGCCTCAATTTTTTTAGGGGGATTGGGTTTTTTGTTGTTGTTTTTGTTTTTGTTTGTTTGGTTGGTTGGTTTTTCAAGACAAGGTTTCTCTGTGTAGCCCTGGCTGTCCTAGAACTCCCTCTGTAGACCAGGCTGGCCTCAAACTCAGAGATCTACCTGCCTCTGCCTTCCAAGTACTAGGATTAAAGGCGTGCATCTTCACCATCAGCAAGGCCNAAATTTTTAAGAAAATAATATTGAAGAGAAATTTCTGGCAGTTAAAAAACATATTGTTTTTCTGTATTTGGTGATACTTGTTGGCTTTAAAAATGTCTAATTGGGGACCAGCTAGGTGGCTTGGCAGGGAAAGGCACTGCTTCAGGAGACTGATCACCTGGGATCAATCACAGGAACCCANGAAAGGTGGAAGGAGAGAGCCAACATTACAAAGTTGTCCTCTGACTGCTACATGCACACTGTGGTATGCACATGCACACGCACACACACATGAACACACACACATATATATACATAGACACTTACACACATACACACACCACACACAGAATGCCCCCCACTCACACAATAATAAAGTTTAAANGTGTTTTAACTGTAATTGAATGTGATTTTTCTCATTCTAAATAAATACTCATGTTCGTACTTGATTTTAATATTTTTATTACAGCCAGCTTCCTCCAAACTGGATCCAAGCCTGCCTAGCACATGGTANGACTCTAAGCACTGAGGTTTCTGACCGAGCCCTTTCATCCTAACCAGGACTCCAGTCAAGGTCTACCCACTCTGCCATGGCGGAACCCAAAGTCTGCTTCCCATATTGNAGCTACAGAGGCCCTCTGGCTCCCGGCAGAGTCCTGTATCTCTAACCTAAGCNGAAACATCATCCAACACGCCCAGCTACTGACCTTTGCAACACGGCATTGGGCAGTCACAGTACTCAGTGCAGTGTCCTTGTTCACCCTGTGATCTCACGGCTGCCTGCAGCTGTGGCTTGCTCACACTGCCCTGCATCTTGAGGGATTATGACACTGCTTACCCTCGGCCTGGAAAGAAAGAGATCCACTTCCACATTTTGAAGATCTGGGGGGGTCATGCCCCCAGCTACTTTGGGGGTTCAAACAAGAGGATGACTCCATGAATTTAAGACAATACTGGCAACATAGGGGAACCGCCTTGTACTCCCTCAAAACCAAACCAAACCAAACCAAACCAAACCAAACCAAACCAAACCAAACCAAAACAAAACAAAACAAAACAAAACAAAACAAAACAAAACAAAACAAAAAACCCCTAAAAGGTGAGATACATTTTCTACTGGCCAGATCACTTCTGTGCCATCAAAGTCAAAAACATCTTCAGTTGGAAAATCACAGGTTAGTATAAACTGATGCATAACACAGGGGATAGTACCAGGTCAGTCCTAGCTGCTTCTGAGCTCCATTCAGCCAGCCAAACCCTGCCTCTGCCTCCAGAGANTGAGCACACAGACTGAGCCATGTGTGACTCACATGGTCCCAGGACAGCATCCTGGCCTGGAGGAGGTTCTCAGACCCACNGGGGACTCAGCTTCCCCTGGCACTCTTCCCTTTGTGTCTCATAGATAAAGAAGAGCACGGGGGTTGGAAGGTGCCGAGGAGGCTTAGAGAGATGCCTCAACTGTTAAAGGCTAGGCTCACAGCCAAAACAGAAGCATATGAAGATCACAGCNTGGTGCTCTTAAACTGTGTCTTCCTTATCCTCAGTGGGGCTCCACAAGCAGCCATGACACTGAAATAAAGACCTAGAGGTGGAGACTCCATTTTAGTTCCTTTTCTCATCCCTATAATGAAGTACCTGACNGGCAATCTAAGGGAGGAAGACTCATTTTGGCTCACAGTCTCAGAAGGCTTTAGGTCATCTCGGTGNGGAAGGCATGGTAGCAGAGTGGCTTTCCATGCATAGCAGTAAGAATACAAGGTAAAACCCCTCACAGGGAGGCTGGACCAGGAAACTGAAAGCTGGGCTATAATCCAAAAGCCAGGCTCTTTGGTGACCCACCTCTNCAGCTAGGACCCTCTTCCTCCTCCTCCTCTTCTGTGTTATTGTTGCTAATTTTTATTCATTTTATGTATATTAATATTCTGTCTGACATATGTCTGTACATGCCTGGCCAGAAGAGGGTGTCNGATCTTCTGGGACTGAAGTTATGGATGGCTGCAAGCCACCACGTGGGTNCTAGAATTGAACCCGGGTCCTCTGTGANAGCAGTCAATGCTCTTAACCACCAAGCCATCTCTCCAGCCCTGACCCACTTCTTAAAGGTACTATAATCTTCAAAACCACATGGTGACCAGGTTTTCAAATATATTGGGGGGCATTTTGGATTCAAACAGTAACAGACTCCAAGGCCCCCTCACCGACCTTCCCTTTTAAATGATATATTGGTTGGGATTGTTATTTTTGTCCTTACAAAATGACAGCAACTACTGATTCAAAGAACGAGCACATGTTGTCACCATGGATGCCCCATGTTCTCTGGGGCTTACCCCAACTCTGCACTGTTCCTCTTGTTCTTAGTCTACAGACAGCCCTGCTCCAGGGTCCTCTACCTACCCCCAGCAACCCCCTGCGCTGGGTTTAGATCTGGTCCACGTGGCCTTGTCATTTCCCCTCAGGTCCTGCAGCCCCGATGACCCCACTGGGCTTTGTGGTAAGTCTTACTTAGGGGTAAGTCCAGTATGAATACTGAAAATAACAACACAATGGCCCAAGTTCATGGAAGGCTCACTCCCTGTTACACTTTACCAAGTTACAGGTACTAATTCAACAAGCCTGTAGCCACGTGGTGAGAAGATGCCACCATTATCCCACTATGATGAGAACACCGAGGCACACAGAGAAGTAAGTTGTCCCAGAGTTCCATGAGAAAGAAGTCAGCAGAACCGGGATGAATCTGATGAAGTCTGGCTCCTGAGCCCTGAGTGACATCNCTGNCATTTGTCATATATTCCTTCATAAAATAGTTGCAAATGGGGACTGGAGGATACAGGGCTGTGAAGACCAAGGTACCTCCAGTTGGAACACTCACAAAACACAAATGCNGATGTAATACTCAAACACCGAAAGCCACAATTATTCCCACTCTCAGGTGAGGTGGCTGAGCTCTGTGAGATGGAGGTGCAGAGAGTAGCCCAGTCCCACAGGATGGAAGAAAAGGACCCCAGGGGCTCTGTATCTGAGGGCCCAGTGTCCCTTAGCCCCTGGCCCTGTCACCTATGATGCTATCCTTCCNGGGCAGGCATCAAGTTGATGCTCCTGCTTCCCTGNCCCTTGTGGAATGCTGACCCTCGGCCACTCCTCAGCTCNGGATTAGACTCTGAGGGTTAGGAGGGAACTTGAGGCTAGCATCTTCTGTCCAGAAGAAGGGACCCCTTAAACGCCGCACAAGGTGCTGTGGGCAAGTTGTGGAACTGCTCTGAGCCTCCTTTTTCTCCCCTGTAATTTGATATTGAAAAAAGGATTGGGCATGAGAGTNAGTANAATGAAGCATGTGGAGCAGACTGGGCTCGGATGCACACAAAGGCCAACTTTGCCTTTTCATCTGCACCCATCTCCCTTGNACCTTCCCCTCCCACTCCTCTGTGATGGAAGCAGAGGGCTTGCTGGGACTGCTGAATTCACTCTAGGGTCCTCCTCAGGACCACAGCATCCAAGAGNAGACCATGGCTTTTCACTGAGCATCACTTGTAGCAACAACCTCCAACTCCAGTTCACTGACCTGGGTGGTGCTGCTTCCTCTGTCCTCGGCTGTCTTTCCACCCCACCCATAGCCTCAATCTTCTCTGTCGTCACCTTGGCAGCAGCCAATGTCCTAGGCTGGTCCTGGCTAAATATAGCAGAGTGTCCATGTTAACCCTGTGGCCCCTCCCCTCTCCTTCTAACCCAAATCTCCAGATGACTTCATCCATAAAGAAGACACAGATGCCGATGATCCCAAGCCCCCACAGTCCTTGCCCACCAAAGACTTTCAGCTGCAGCCTCCTCCATCCTTGGCTGAGAATGACTGCCATTACAGGACTGGTTTGGAGCCAACACTTTCTCTCTGTTCTGCATTGATGTCTTCAAATGTGAGTTTGGGGCTGGGTGGTGGTGGTGGTGACACACACCTTTAATCCCAGCACTTGGGAGGCAGAGGCAGGCAGATCTCGTCATCGAGTTCAAGGCCAGCCTGGTCTACAGAGTGAGTTCCAGGACAGCCAGGGCTACACAGAGAAACCCTGTTTCGAAAAAAAAAAAAATGTGAGTGTGTGACTTGAGGCAGAGAAGGTGTCCACAAAGACTTCCAGACCCTTCTCTCCCCAAAACAGGGGGAGANAGAACCTACAGGAGGAAAATAGAGAGAGCAGAAAGCAGGGCAAAGTGAACCACCAGACAGCCAGACCCCTGCAGGCTCCTGGAGATGGACATAAAACCAGGGATTGGGAGGGATTCGTTTTTAATTAAAAAGCCATCAAAGCCCAGATATAAAGTATCATGACACTAATAGTCCAGGAAATCTGGAACCTTAAATCACAACAATTCCTCCCCTGAGGGCAAGCCTGGGGCCTTCGGATGGGATGGGTTCTTGCCATGTGCCAGGGCAGGAAGTGCTGGTGGTGAACTCTGACTCCTCCCCCTAAAGCTTCCAGATGAAAACAGGCAAGTGCTCAGAGNCGCCAATCTAGCTGGCACCATCATTTCCTGAATGGGGAAACTGAGGAAGGGGTGACGGGCACCTGTGATCTCCCAGGGAGCAGGAGTAAAGTGGAAGCCAGAAACTGAACGGAAGATTCTCATTTTGGAACTGGCTTATAATCACTCTTGGGCTGCCTGATGGTGATGGGTGGGGCTAACATTGAGACTACAGATGGGCCAGGCCAGATATCCCCCTGGAGCAGAGGCTATCTGCATCCAATATGATCCTCACCCACATGGGCAACAACTTCCCACAAGGGCTCCCTGACCTGTTAATCTAGGGACCAGTGCCCACCTCCCTCTGTCCCAACATCAGCCTCCCCCGCCCCCACCCCCATTTGTTGAGGAGGTTGGCTAGACTCTCTGTAGAGGCCCTTCTACTGCAAACAACCTTCAACTCTATTAGTCAATTTATCCCGCTGTTCCGCTCCTCAGAAAGATGGATCATGGAGGCAGAAGGTGACCAGCAGGGAGCAGTGATGAATGGGGAGACAGGAAATAGTTTGAGCTCTGAAAGCAAAACTCAAACAACCACCTCCAACCTTGAGAGTCCCCCTTGTGCCACCCTATTCTCCAGAGTTTTCATCTCAGGACTGGCCTGAGCCCAAAGCCAGACACTTCATTCATTCTTCTTAGGAGGATTTATTGCTTCCCTGGAATGTTCTTGCTTCTATAACTCTTACGTTGTCTGAGAGCATCCAGCTAAAGTGAGAGGATTTCCCTGCCGCAGCTGAGGGGAAGACAAGATGCCAAGCAACCATCTGCATCTTTGGCCCCATCTGCAGAGATGGGTACCCAAATCCAGGGAGGTGATAGTCTCATTGATTCTACATCAACTAGATTTCCAGAGAGTGATGAACAGTGGAGGAACAGAACTTTGAATATAGCCACAAGAGGTGACCAGGACACTGGGACCTAGAACATTTAAAATTGCTAAGCTAGGTCAGCTCAAAGAGCCAACGCAAAGGGCCTGGGGCCTGGGGCCTGGGTTCAAATCTCTACAAGCAGTTGTACAGCAGAGGACATGTGTGTTTGGGGAATTACAGGCCTGAAGTTCTCTCTGTATAGCCTCCGTGGGTATAGTCCGTTGTCCCCAGACATGCCANGGGGCATTTGTCCCCCTGGCAGTTTCTTCCTCATATGATGATCTGAAGCTGGGTGTAGTGGTGCACGCCTTTAATCCTAGCAGAGGCAGAGGTNGGTGGATCTCTGTGAGTTCAAGGCCAGCCTGGTCTTCACAGTGAGTTCTAGGACAATCAGGGCTATGTAAAGAGACCCTGCCCATGCCCACCCCCACCCCCATGATTGGAGCTGATAGGAAGGTCTGTTCATTTGTGANATCCGAGGAGCCTCCACCACACATGCTATATCAATCCTTCTTCATTTAGTTCTCACAACACTGAATTACCTCTTGTTTCTACAAATCCTAGGCTGAGAACATGCCAGGTAGCTCCCTCAATCCCTGACCAGTGGCCAAACCAAGCTGAGAGCCAGCCTTGAATATCTGTGGTTCCAATGCCCTTGACATCACAGAGCTCTCTCCTCTTTCCTGCTTCTGCCTCCCTTGTCCCCTCCTCTCCGAGCCTCATCTTCTGAGAGCCTCCTGGTACCCAGAAAGCCATCCCTTCACGGCTGGGGGATGGAAACCTTCTCTTGAAGGCTATGCCTTTCTTACCACTGTGTCACACANACCCCACTCCTGGGCTCACTCAAGTACCCCACTAGCTCCTTGGCATTTGAATGTTTGGGGTGTCCTGTCCTTGACTCAGCTCTCCCTGACTACAGGCTTCTTGAGTGGGTCGGCTCACCTGGGGTCCCCACTCCACACCCAGCTTGGATGTCTCTTTTCACCCCAACACTGGCACAAAGACAAGACTCAGAAAGGCATGTGAACACCAGGCAACACTGAATCACCCCTGAAACTCAATGGCAGCCTCACCTAATCCCCNGCTGTTGCAAAAGGAGAAACTGAGGCCCAGGGAAAAAAGACTGGAGATCAGGATCTAAGCAACAAGTTTCCGTTCCACTGGATGTCCTGATCAAGGAAACAAAGGAGATGAAGAGGAGGCCTATGGGGGCCCCAGATGGCCCCTCAAGCCAGTTACCCTGCAGTGGTCTCAGACCTGCCTCTAGGGCTTTGAAAAGGTGAGCCAGAGGTCAGGGGGAGTTGCTGAGGCTTCTGCCTCCCCACAGAGGCCTCTTATGTTCCAAACCCAAGGCCTGCTCCTCAGCTGGCAGGAAGAAAGGCCCCTGGTGGGTACTGAGTATCAGCCTGAGGTTCAAAGGCTGCCTGAAAGAGGCACCAGCCCTCAGCTTCCGCCACAAATTTATAGCCCCCCAAACAGTCCTGTACTCTGGGAGAGGGAGGTGATTTTCCATGGCTGGCCTTGTTGCCCTACCCAGTCCCCAACTTACTGGAAAGTCAGAGTGAGATAAAGTGGTTTGTTCACACTGGAGAAAGGTGGGGCCTGGCCTGAGAAAACAGACTATGCCAAATGGGCCTCAGGTACGATGTCACAGGCACCCCAATCTGAGAAGGCCATGTCCTGGGGCTCCCCAACTTCTTCAAATAGAACTCAATTCCTGGGATCTAGAGGAACAATCAGGGGTCACTAGGGTGGGAAGGAGANTGCCCTCCTGCCCTCCTGATATACACATGGGGCTCCCTGGGTTCACAGACAGGCAAGCCTAGAAAAAATTCCCANTTCTGTAAACAGCAGCCAGGAGTCTGTAGCAACAGCGAAGGCTGGTTGGGACACAGCAAGCANGTGACTCAAGGCTGCAGGATGAGCCCTGTGAGAAAACATCAAGAAGGTACAGCTCCTGGGGTGTGGGGTGAGGATGGGATGCCTTCTGTGGCATGCAGCTGGGGCTACCTGAGACCTCCTCCATAGTCCTCAGCTTCATAGCTCTCTGAAGCTAGTGTCAATGCTGATGTTCGAGTTATACTGAGTTTATACTAGAGTTTGTGGGATCGCCAAGCACCAGATGCAGGAGAAGCCAAGTGGGTCCCTGACACCAACGTCAGCTTGATGCAGAATGGGAAAGTAGACAGAGGAGAGGGAANAATTGCCCCAGGCTAGAGCNGAAATGGGTAGCAAATGATACACACCTGGTTCTCCTGCTGCATAATGTGGCTTTGGAGTGTTCATCTGGGAGCTAGCTAGGAGAATTGCAGACAACACCTAGCCCAGCCTTCCCTGACTCAGGCTGCCTCCGTATGTGGCCCTGAGGCCCAGGTATTCAATCTGCTACAGGCCTCCTGGTGAGGCAGACACTGAGGGCAGACCCCGTGTTCAGAAGGATAAAGGCAGGGACAGGGACAGAAGTAATGTCATGGGAAAGTGGGAGAGAAAGAATCTGGACAGTGGACCAACGNGTTAAAAAATCCAAAGAATATACCCGGCAAGGAATGTACCCAGCCAGGGGTGTGGGTGGGTTTGGAGCATCCTAGGATACAGGGTGGAGTCAAGATGGACAGGAAGAAAGGACGCAGGAGTTGGGGCAGAAGAGGTGTGGTGTGCTGGGCCAGGCTGGAGAGGGTTTTGTGACTCGTACAAGAGGCAGGCTTTTCCCTGAATTCAGGAAGGGTTCAAGTGCATCCCTGAGCTTGTTGTGGCAGTGCCAAGCCAATGCTCAGGTACATTGTTCTCTCTGCACCCACCCACTCACCACAAAGAGCCNCATGTCCCCAGGCCTGCAATAACAAAACACAAAGACTGGGCCATGCCCAGTTGAANGCCACTCCAGTGATCTTATCAAGGTCCTACTTTAGGACCTTGGGAATCCTGTTCGTGGCCAGACCTACTAGTCCTGGCCTTCTCTAACCAGAAGTTAGCTTCCTGCAATTTCTAGTTGGGGCCATTTTCTTCTGCACATGGTAGAAAAACAAAAACAAAACAACAAACCTTGTTCCCTATTGCTTGGGGACAGATTTTCCTACCTGAGAGCCAGTAGCCTCCACACACTGCTCCCCATCATTAACCACAACTCCCAGTGTGGGCCAGACTAGGGGGCCAAGGTGTGGTGGGTCAGCCTGCCCACCACAGCCTGCAGGAGGGGCCAAAGCATAGAGTCCATATAAATTCATTTAATTGGGCCCTATTATCACTTTGCTCTGAGCCTGCAAGTCTAATCTAGCGTTGAAGTAATTCATTGGGTGTGAAGTGTCCCTAGCCAAGACTTCCCTCTGCTCACGGAACAAACCTCTCCACACTTGGCGGAGACCCTGGGCCACTGCAGCCTGGCTCCAGCAGAGGGGTTGTGCAGGGAGCAGGGCCAGCAGGGAAGACTTAAAATAGCTCCAGCCTTGGCTGCCTCCCCTGACTTTCCCAGAATGAGGCCCCAGCCCACACCCCACCAACCCCCCAAAGTACACATATGCTCAGTCACACAAGTACAAGATGGAGTGACATCCAGGCCTTTGCAGACCCA
>LZPO01117081.1:209206-244842 GCA_001675575.1 Neotoma lepida
AGGGGCTTGGTGGGCACTAGGTGTACCAAGACAAACGGCTTCAGAACTCAGCCTTGGAGACAACAAGCCAGGAAACATTCAAACAGCTCATTCCTTCTAAGTCCCCATCTCACGAAGAGGTCTACGGCGATGAACCCTGACCTTGTTTAACGCTTGTCGGGAAATTCTCCTACAGGCTGGGTCTCAGGACTCCAGCCTCATTACCCACAATGCAGCCTCATTACCCACAATGCAATGTTCCGCCTTCTTGCACCACAGCCCACTGAGTGGTCGGGAGGTGGGCAGTTGCTCTGCTTCCCTTTTCTCCTCTGCGCACCCATGGCTCAGGAGAATCCAGCCAAAAACATTGCGACCACATTCACATCAGGCTCTGCAGCCAGAGGGCTTTAACCTGCCCTCTCCCAATGGTAGTGGTGGGGGATAGGGACACAGCCTGACATACTTCCTCTTTACCCTCACTCAAGGACTGCCAAAGCTCTGGGGGGAAAGTGGCAGGTCATACTTCAAATGACTCTTGAATTCTTTTCCTCTCATCCGGGTTCTCACTGCTTACCTCTGATTCACTGTAGTGCTCAGCATCGTTGTCTTCCAAATGGGGTGGTAAGTGGTATGCCTTCACAGAGTGGTGAGAACCCCAGCAATGTGCATAAAGCTTTCAGTAAAGCGCTTGGGAAACCGTGACTATGGCTAGGTGTTGGTGTTTTGTTGTGCTTTGCTGTTTAGCTTGTCTAATCTGTGTCCTGGGAATGGCAGGGCCCAGCGTGGCCCTACCTGTCTTTCCCCTTAAAACATAGTGCTGACGTTACCTGTTGGCTCTCAGCCAGGACTCAGGCAATGTCTTGGAAGGGCATGGGGCCAGGGATGCCACTGGAGCCAAGTGAGGGTAGTTCTGAGACTGTGAAGCTCCAGCAGGAGGTCCCAGAGTCCCCTCCCTGTTGCTGTCTTAGGTATCCCATACTGGCCTCAAACCCCCTGTGAAGCTGAGGGTGATCCTTCTGCAACTCCCAAGTGATGAGATTATAGGTGTGTCCAACCAGACCCCATTTATGCAGTGCTGGGGATCAAATCCAGCGCTTCACGAAGGCTAAACAAGCACTTTAATAGCTAAACTACATTTCTAGTCCCCTGGTTATGGTTTGAATGTATCCTCCAAAGTTAGAGTACTAGGAATTTAGCACCCATTGCACAGCATTGTGAGGTGGGGCCTCTAAGAAGTAACTCAGCCGTAAGGACCCTCCCTTCTGGATGGAGTCATATGGAGGGTGCCTCATATGANAGGAGTTACCTGCTCCATGAGATGCCTTCACCATGTTAGGACTCAGCAAGACTGCCCTCCTATGATGTGTTCCCAATCTTGGGCTGCCCAGAGCTGTGAACCAAATGACATCCCTGTTTCACTGCAAATTACCTAGTCTATGGCATTTTGTTACAGCAACACAAAAACATACTAAGGTACTATAAATGGGTGAAGACATACCATGCGTGAGGAGTGACCCATGCTATGCATGAACTCTGCTGGGCTGTCCCCACCTCTCCTCAGGAGGGAAGCATGGCAGCCTTGAGTGTCAGTGCTTTGGGGAGGATTAGCTCAGCTGAAGAAAACTGTGTGGAGGATCACTCCCTCTTGTGGGATAGCTTGCATCCGGTTAACTCAGAGAGAAGATGCAGCCCTCACCTCAAACAGGGACAATTCTGTATCTCACCCAAGTCCTAGAGTTCATGTGGCCATTACAGCTCAGTGTNTCCCCAGGCCCAGGACTGCTTCCCCTTCTCTTGTATAGGAGAGATTCTAAGAGTGCTTCCAATACTCATTCTGCATGTCAGCCTCCACAACAAAGGCTGTGCACAAGGAAGCAGCTGTCACAGATGGACACTGGTCCACAGATTCATGGCTTTGGTTGAACTGCAATGAGACATAGGGACAGTTGCAGAGANACACAGTCAGAGCTGGTTTGGAAAGACAGTCCTTACTACATGGAAGATTGGTGAGGACAACGATTCAGGCATCACTCCTGGTCAGAACAAGACTATGCATCTATAAGTAGAATACTGGACGGCTTGGGAGAGCCAGATGCAGCAGAAGCCACAGGACCGGCCTCCACAGACTTGACTGCTTGCTTGTTTGCAGGGTGGATGAGGGGAGAGAGCAATCTAAGAAGATGCTTGATTTTAGGCCCANCTCTGAATGGGGAGTGAAGAAACATGGAAGAGAAGTAGTTGGATAAGGTAGAGAATGTAGATTAGAGTTCTGATTCCAGGAAGCTGTGGACAGCCAAGGAATGAAGTCCAGGCATTGTGAAGTAAATGACTGGTGGCATCTTAGAGACCAGCTGTGAATCTCTGAAGGAAGGACCTTGAGTGGTCTCCCTGCAACCCAGCCTAAGTCTGGGATAGAGACCATGTTGGATAAATATTGGCCATGTGGGTAGATAGATGGATAATGAACTGATTGGTGAACAGATGGATAAGTGAGTGGGTGGATAGATAAACATATAGATAGATGGGTGGATAATGGGCACATGAATGGGTGTACAGATATACATATGGATGGATGGATGGATGGATGGATGGATGGATGGATGGATGGGACAGGGGGTGGGTGGGTGGGTGAATGGAGGGATAAAAGGATGGTGAATGAATGGATGAACGAATAAATAGGTGGACAGATGGACATATGGATGAATAAATATGTGGGTAGATGGGTGTATGGGAGAGTGGGTGGCTAGATGGATAGAAGGATAAATGGATAGGTGGACAGGGGGACATGTGGACGAATAAATATGTGGGTAGATGAATAGAAGGATAAATGGATAGGTGGACAGGGGGACATGTTGGACGAATAAATATGTGGGTAGATGAATAGAAGGATAAATGGATAGGTGGACAGGGGGACATGTGGGTGGATGGTTAGGTGGTTGGACACATGGAGGTATGGGTACATGGATAGATAAATGGGAAAGTAGGTAAATAGACAGATGGATAAACGATGGGTGGACAGACAGACGGATGGATGAGTGTGTGTCTGGCTAGATGGATAAATGGATGGGTGGACAGATGGACAGATGGGTAAATAGGTAAGTGGATAGACTGAAAAATAGATGTATTCCCTGCAGCACTTCAGACTCCCTGACAGTAAGGAGTGGGCCCTTTTCTGATGCTCACCTTGCCCAGGCCTCAGAAGTAGCCAGTACCTTGGCTCCTGCTGTAGTCACCAACCTCACTGGCAAATCGAGAAAGGGAGTNGGAAGGCAGCAGTACTGAGACTGACCAATCTCAACCAGCATCATTGGGAACACTGGGCAGCAGATATGTCCTAGAAAAGGAAAAACTGAAGCCGGGGGGAATAGCTCACTCGCCCAAATGTACCCTTCAGACAGTGCTTCAGATGGAAAAGAACTGGATTTTTATTTCAGTTCCTCATGAAGGGCATTGAGTACCTGANTACTCAGGTCTAGTCANGCTCCCCTGTGAGTCCCACCTCCCACAGTGACCAAATGAAACTGGAGAGGCTCNCTCTCTTGGGTTTGGTCAAGGTGTNACACAGACTAAGTAAGGAGGAGCATGGTCGACTTTCCAANCCTGTAGGTGGCTGGCGGGCACCGTCTCATCATCCAGCCCCTTGCAGGCCTTGCTGATGTCAGTGGGTTGCCAGCCAAGTGGGCTGGCCTGGGGCAAGGAATCAGAGCTGAGATAGAGGTTCCTAAGATGAGGCCGTGTGAAGCGATGTGGGCTGAACACAACCTGCCAGGCCTTTCCCCTGTCCTCCCTGAGGTGCTCTGGCTGAAAGAGACATGGCTATCCATCTGCCTGTGTGCAGATTCCCATACACACACCCATTCCAAGGGATTGCAGGGGACTCATTACCTACAGTACAGGTGGGGTATTCGAAACCAGGGTAGGATGGGGCTTTGCCCAGTGCCACTCTGTAGCTGGTAACAGNTTTACACATTGGAGAGAAATTCTCCCCCCANCCCCTCTGCAACCTTTCTGAGAAGGAAAGACCCTGCCAGGAGGGACTTGATCTGCTGGGGAAATAAGCACATACCTAGTCAATGACAACATGGAACTCTGAGACAACAGCCCGCAAGGGCCGAGGGAGCCGAGAGGCAGCCCACTAAAGGCTCAGGTGCTGAGAGGCCTTTTGGAAGAGGCAGAGTCTGCAGAAAAGTGCTCAGCACAGGCAGCACAGAGGTGTGCAAGCACAGGACCCACAGAGGAACCCCCACCCCACTGCTCACTCAGCCTGTGTCCCCAGAGCCTAAGTCTTCTCCATTCCTTACACTCACCCTGCATCTCAGTGGCGTGGGACAAGTGTGGAAATGACAGTCCTGCAAAGTGTGAAAAGAAATCATGATGACCTAAGGCCTGGGGGTGAGCAACCACCTCTGCACACTGTAATGTTGGGGAAGGCCAGTGCAGAACACAGGGAAGGGCAGACCATCTCATGCACTGGCCCCCCGAGGACCAGTTTGCTCAATCATGAAGCAGGTGTCAATCAAATCCCTATGAGGGCATTGTGTTTCCATCATAGTCACTCTAGGAGGAAATAATGGGTGAACATGCTTTCCCTGTGGTCATACAGGGAGATGTGGGGAAGGGACCGAACGTGGACTCCAAGTTCCATTCAAGAACTGGTCCTCCAGTAATAANTGGGCAGTTTGGGGTCTNGGNAGATCAGGGAGAACAAAGATACNCACCCTGCATGAAAGCAGCAGTGAGAATAGGGATGAGGCAGTTACACAGGGAAGGCCTCTATAAATATGTATCCCAGTGCCCTCTGTGTATGTTCCCTGGTAGGCAGTGAATGATTCAGGCAGGAGGCAGGGCCAGAGGAGGAGCAGAAATCAGGCATCAAGGCTATGAGGCAAGTCAAGACTTGCCTGACTTCCTACCTGTGGCAGGATGAAGCCTCCCCTCTCATGTCACCCGAGGCAAGTTGGTGGCACCATCCCAAGAGCTGANCTGATTTTTCTCACTGGGAAATTAGCAGGCATCTCTTCCTACATCCCTCAGCTGGGCAACAGTGACCAAAGAGTCCCACTATCCAGGCCAGGGTGGAGGTAAATGGAGGCACCCCATCCTGATNGTGAAGTACTTGCCTCTTAGATGTGGTTAGACCCCTTGGTTGCATNAAGAAGTTGCAATCAGGACCTTGTGGGAGCCACTGGGGAAAGCTCCCAGAGAGGATGACCTCATCAAGTGGTGTGATGCTGGCTGGTAGCAGNTGGGAGCCATGTGGGGCATNCCAAACTGACATCTCTCTTCCCCAGCAATCCTACAATGTCCTTCCCCACATGTTCCCTCAAAGATGCTCAGCTAGAAGGAGGAGAGGACACTTGGGGAGGGCTCCTGGCACCATCTGCACACTCACCCTGGGGTGAGGACAGTCTAGCTGCCATTGAGACCCCGGCTAAGGCAACCCTCTCCATACNTCTTTCTCCTTCAGATCACCAAGGGCTTCTAGGTGTATCCAACCTTTTGATGCTGCAATGTGATGTTGTCACCTATGAAGTTTACACACAAGAACTACGCAACAGTTACAGAAACAAATTTTTAAAATCTCAAATTTTTTTATAAATTTTTTATTTTTATTTTATGTGCATTGGTGTTTTGCCTGCATGTGTAAGGGTGTTGGATCTTGGAGTTTCAGACAGTTGAGAGCTACCATGTAAGCACTGGGAATTGAACTCAGGACCTCTGGAAAAATAGTCAAGGCTCTTAACTGCTGAGCCATCTCTNCAGCCCAAATCTCAATGTTTTAAAGAACTTTATGGTTTTTGTGTTGCATAGTTGTCTGTAGAAGCATGCATCCAACAATGAGCTATAGTTTGGACACACCTAGTAGCTTTAGATACTGAATGCCTCCCTCCAACATACACTTCTGGCTGTACGTAGCTCAGGACTATAGGGACACTGAACCCAGAGTCCCCAGGGGAACTCCAGGCTAAAATTGTCCCAATTGGTACCTAAAGGACCAGAGTCACATCATGAGCTGAAGGTCCTCACATCACTTATTTCAAGACCCAGAAGCCTGGGCCCACTCTGACAGTTTCTTCTCTCTCCTATGCACATGTGTTTCTCAGCAGTAAATATTTTCAGTCTGCTGCTGTGCCCTGCCTGTCCTGTCCAGGGGCAGCCACATCATCCCTTCCCTCCTTGCCTTGTAGCACCAGCCAGCTCATTGCAGGGCTTCTGGGAGAGATCTCAGACCAAGAGCCTCCTGTCCACTGGACTTGGCCACTTCATTGGCCTCTAGCTGGTGGTCACAGAGACCATGTCAATGTCATTGATGCCCAGGTCTGCCCAGGTGCCTGGCTGACTTNGAATAGTTGGGGCTCATAGGAAGGAAGGGAACCTCACTTCTTTTTTATTATTTTTACTTTTAAGTATGTGATGTGCATGTAGATATGTACACATGAGTACAGATATCATAGAGGCAGTCATCAGCTACCCAGAGCTGAAGTTCCAGGCATTCATGAGCTGCTTAATGTATGTGCTGGGAAGCAAATGAGTCCTCTACAGTGTAACCTCTTAACTGATGGGCCATCTCTCCCAGCCCCAAACCTCACTTCTTGAGGTCACTCTGCTGCANGAACCCCAGCTAGCCTCCTGAGAGCTCCATACCAGCCCTGTAGCCCCCAGCATGACCCACTGAGCTCAAGAAATCCCTTTAGTCATGTTCCCAGGCTTTGCAGTACTAGCTAATGCATGGGGCCTGCTTCCATCACACACTGCTGTGTGGTGCCAGTGAAGTCACTGCTCCTCTCAGGGCTTAAGTCTCCACGTCAAGAAAACCAAGACAATAATTCCACTCTGATCTCGCCAGATTGTCAGAGGCTGCATGGGAAAGCAGGGGAGCACAAAGCCTGGCCCAGGTGGGCAGTGGCAAGGTGCTCCCGGAGTGTTACTCATCCAAAATGACCACGCTGAGCCCTTTGACGGTGGATGGAGGTGAATCAGGTGTCAGGGCCCCTGCCTGAAGGCTCTGAGTGATCCAGCAGAGCAGACAGACACAGGGGCACTCAGGCACACAGTGTGTCACAGGCAGAGGGACCCAGGAGGCGCACCTAGNCCTCCACCAAGTCACAGATGCTGAGCAGCAGTTTGACCAGAGGGCAATGCAGGGAACATTTCAGGGGTAGGGGAGAGGCGTGAGGACCAGTATGACTAGGCCAGGGGACCTAGGCAGATTTGCATGCTAAGAGAACATGGGTGTCTGTCACAGGCCCTTCTGCAAGGCTGAACAACCTGTGGGTGACCAGGACAAGAAAGGGATTTTAGCAGGGAAGGGTGATGGTTGGATCTATGGGTAAAAAAAGTCNCCTGGGGTTGGGGGGAAGACCTGGGCAGTCAGGGAAAGGACCTACAGTTCAGGGACCCGTAAGAAGGCTGGGCAGTTGTGTCCTAGTCAGGCAGATGGTTAGGGACAGAATGGAGGGACGGCAGGAAGAAGGCAAACAGACTTAGGAGAAAGGGACTGGGCGGTGGAGGGAGCTCCCATCTGGTACGCTAGAACCTCCCTGTTANACTNACCTATCCAGTGACTCAGGCCAGCCCCTTCCTCGCAGGGCCTTAGTTTCCCCTATCTGAGCCAGAGTAGTCCTGGAGGCCCACCCCAAGCCACTCTCCTTCCCGAGAGGCTTTAAAGCACAGCCTTTTGTGCTTCAGGGGTGGGACACTCCCNCCCCCACAATTCAGCCTTTCTCTCAGTCTGAGCACCGGAGTTAGGGGGCCTCACCCACCCCCAGGTGAGGGCAGGTAATCGAGCCCTGGAGGCTGCATGTACAGAGCTGCAGCGCCACCTACTGTCCATCTGGAAAAGCCCACCAGGTTCAGGCTCTTGTTTGGACCCAGGTCCCTGTGGACCAGAACACTTCTGGCCCCTCCCCAGCCCGGGCCTCTCCAGGTGACTCACTGGACACAGAACGTTTCCTTCTCCGAGGATTCTAAGCACATCAGCTCTTTCCAGGAGGGCACTGGGTGAGAAAGCAGCACCTGCCCTTGCTTCTTCCTGGGAAGGGTCTCCGTTCTGTTCATTTCACTCTCCCTGGCCCCNCAGCCAATCTATTTCGAAAAGCCAGCTCCTTCTCTGCCATCCCACAGCTGCCACCTTGGCCCGGGCACCACATCTCGAGTCCTCACTCTTGTTACCTCACCCTTGTCCCNCACCAGAGTGGCCGTCTTTAAAAGCGAAAACTGGAGGGCGCGACTTCAGCAGCTTTTCCAGTGCCACAGACTGGTCGGCCCTTTCCCACATACTGCACTTTAAACTCAGTATTTCAGTGACACACATCTGTCAGAAGGCCACCTCTTGGCCTTTGCATGTTCTGTCCCTCGAATTCTTCCATCTTTCAGAACTTTTTTTAACCGTCTCCAAGAAGCCTGGGTTGAATGGGCAAGCCTCCTGCTGCCGCCCATCCCCCCCCACCCCTCTACCCCACCTCCCANCACTTCTCTATTGGATCCCAGGTACCCTTCTGTTGGCCAGGATAGAAGGTGCATTGAAAAGCTGGTTTCTGTGCCTGACTGCCCACCCCAGCCCCCGCCCAGTAACATTTATGTCCCAAGGGCTGGAGGGGAGGGGGTGGAGGCCGAAGGAACTCAGGAAGCACCTTGCACCTGGGTTGTCCCCAGCGGGAGATGGGGGCGTGCTAGTTGCTTGTAGAGGGCGCCCTGAACCCCCAGCCTCACTGGCGTCCTCAACCTGCAAGTGGAAAGAGCCCATATGCATGCTTCCACCTGTGCTGGCTGACCCATGAAGGCAGGAAGAAGCCTTCCAGGGAGGCAGGTGTGGCACTCACTCCTCTGTGTAGGTGGCTGCTGCAGAGGCACTCCAGCATGGAGCATCATAACTGGGCTCACTTCCCAGTCAGGAAACTGAAGCATCCCAAAGCCAGCAAGAAGGGCCTGCTCTGTGCACTCACGGCAGACCAAGGGCAGCTCACCCTTAGATGAGCACAATAGATAATCAATACACACATGAACACATATTCAGTATCTGTAGCCACCAGGGAAATACCAATCAAAAGTATACGGAGAATCCATCTCACCTTAGGATGGCTATCATCAAAAGAGCAACTAACAAANACTGGAGGGACAGGGGTGAGGAGAGTGCTTATATACTAATCATGGGAATGTAAATTCTGGTAGCCACTGTGGAAATCAGTATGGGGGTTCCTGAAAAAAACTAAAAATAGAACTGCCGTGTGATCCAGATACACCACTCCTGGCTATATACCCAAAGGAATCGCAAGCCAGCACATACTTAAAATCCTTTCACGTCTGTGTGTGTCATGGCACTAGTAACAACAGCCAAGTCATGGAATCAGCCTCTCACAGATGAATGGATGAAGAAACAGAACAGATGAGTACTGTGGTGTATTATTCAGCCGTAAAGGAAAATGAAGTGCATCTGTAGGAAAATGGATGGACCTGGGAATCATCATGATAAGCAATATAAGACAAGTACGGTGCCTTCTCTCATATTCAGAATCTAGAAAGTGCAGCATAAAAGTGGATGGGGACTATGAGAGAAGAGGGAGGGCACCAGGGCAGGGAGCACAAGAGAGGGCAGTGGGAAGGGAAGAGTAAAGTCCTTATATGTACACATTAAGATGTCATAATGAAACTTATTATGTTATATGCCAATGACAATTGCAGCGAGGCCTGGGGATGGCTCAGTTGGTAGAGTGCTTGCTCAGCATGCACAAAGCCCTGGGTTTGAGCCCCAGCACCAGATGAAGCCAGGAATGACACATTCCTGTAATCCTAGCATTCAGGAGGTTGAGGCAGGAAGATCAAGAGTTTAAGGTCATCTCTAGCTACAAGTTTGAGGCCAGCCTGGGCTACATAAGACCCTGTCTCAAAGCGAAATTATAATGAGAGAAAAAAGTAATCACTGGGGACAGTTGCTAACATGAAGGTTCTAGGCACTTCTAGAGACTAGGTAGATGTCAAGGAAGACAGGGAGGCAGACCAGGCTGCACACATGGTAGCCACACTGTTGAACACTTTAGAAAGTTCTCTGGGCTGATGATCTGGTAAAATTAGACCAGACAGGGTGGGGATGAAAGGGCTGGACTTGGAAGGGAAGGATTTGAATTCTGAAGCCAGAGCTTTGCAGCTGTGAGGTTAACCTCTGCATCCTGGTTTCCTCTTGCCTCAAAGAGAGATAGTGTTCAACCCACCAGTTCCTGTAATATCGGAGATCTGGTGAAAGTGGCTTGCAAATTTTACCTCAGGCCTGGTTATTATTCCAGTCATTGCAAGTTCTGTAGGAGAGAAGCCTGGCTGAGAGTGGGTGGTGGGCTCAGCTACCCCTCCTGCAACACCACCCTGGGCCAGCCATATGGAATGAAGTCCCTCTTCCTCTGTACCATACCCAGCCCTCCTTCTCCCCCCCAAATCTACAGGCCGTCCCCGTGTCTAGGCTGACGTCAGTACATGTGTCGTTTTCTCACCAGAATGTGACCTCTTCCTTCAGGGTGCCTCAAAGTCAGCGATGGCAGAGGGCCTAGAGGGAGGGGACAGAGCTGAGTTCAAATTTTAGCTTTGTCAGATCTGTGGGACCGGTTTGTGGATCCACTTCCCTGAACCCCCGGAGCTAGAAAATGCTATGTGTAAATGAAATGGCACTGGCAAGGTACATCTGGCCCTGGGTTGGCCCAATAAGGTCAGGCAAGATATGAGCTTGGGAGACAAGAAGGCATCACGAGAAATGGCTTAGGACTTGAGAATTTAGAGCCAGGATAGGTCAGAATGGGTCGGATGGAGCAGAANGGTTCCTCTGCCCCCAGCCCCCCAAAGTCTGGTTACACTCTGTTGATGTTTATAAGTTGGCAGCAAATCAGCCTTTCCCAGACACGTGTTGTTGCTTTTCTTTTAAAAACTGAAGTGGATAAAGATAGCAAGCTGAGCTTGTCCCGTGGTCTTTCCTGAAACCAATCAAATCAATGTAAAGAGATTTATCAAAATATTGGAAAGCAGACCCATAGGACCAGGAATGGTAACTGGCTGAGTGCTAAACAGGCAAGAAAGGGGGGGAAAACAGCCCAGAGCACACCTGAAACCCTTAGACAAGTGGTTCTCAACCTATGGGGACCCCTTTGCTTGAATGCCCCTGTAATATTTACATTATGATTCATAACAGTAGCAAAATTACAGTTGTGAAGTAGCAGGAAAATAATTTTATGGTTAGGGGTCACCACAGCATGAGGAACTGTATTAAAGGATCATAGCATTAGGAAGGTTGAGAGCCACTGCCTTAGATGCTTCTGGAATTTGCTGTGTCAGGTGCTTCTGAAACTGGGTAGGTGCAGGGGCTAACTACAGGAAGACTGCATGGAAGCAGACTCCCAAGCTGGAGAGGTGGTTCAGTGGTCAGAGCACCTGCTGTTCTTGCAGAGGACCAGGGTTCAGTTCCCAGCACCCACATAGTAGTTCACAACTGTTTATAACTCCAGTTCCAGTAGATCTACTACCCTCCTCTAAATTCCATGGCATCAGGCATGCACATCATACACATACATACATTCAGGCAAGCACTCATACACATAAAATAAAAATAAATACTTGGTTAAAGTTATCAGGGGTGGGGGTAGGGGGAAAGAGGTAGACTCTGAGGTTCTCCATCCCACCTCACTTCTCTGCAGAATACCAGTAAATAGTTCAGGAAGAATCAATACAAGAGTTTAGGCAGAGCCAGGGTTGATGTCACATGCCTTTGATCCCAGCACTTGGGAAGCAGAGGCAGGAGGATCTCTGTGAATTCGAGGCCAGCCTACAGTGCTAGTTCCAGGTCAGCCAGGGTTACACAGAGAAACCCTGTCTTGAAAACAAAAACAAAGCAAACAAGCAAACAAAAACAACAACAAAAAGAGTTCAGGCAGTAAAAAAAAAAGCACTTTTTTCTTGATCAGTCTTGAAGAGATGTGAAATGTCTCAACCAGATCCTTGTCCACAGTTCTATCTTGTTCCCAGGGAACAAAGTCTGTGCTGTAATGTTCCATTCTCAGATATAAGCAGATGAGATGAGCAGGCACTTGAGGACACCCCCAGTGGGACAGTCAGAAATTTTAAAGGCTAAAAGGTGAATTACAACAAACCTCCAAAGGGAACTAAAAAGGAATTTCGATAAGGGAGTCTACAGAAAGCAGGCTTCAAACAGAAAAGAAGAATTAGTACTTTAAGAAATGAGGTATTGTATCCATGAACAAGAATGGCATGCTACAAAAAAAATAATTCTTCAGGAATAAATATAAAATAGCAAAATGTGCGGATTAACAAAGAATGGTTGGAAGAATAATTTAGAAAAACAGAACAGAAAGATAAAGAGAAAACAGAAAAGACAAGATAATCAGAGGACACACAAGGGAATTCAGCATCCAAAGGATGGGAAGGCTAGAAGGAAAGAGTGGAGACAGTGCTGTGAACAAGACAAGGAGTTTAAGATTGGAGTGACCCCAGGTCAGCAAAGATGGCTCAGCAAGTAGGGGAGCTTGCCTATGCCCCATATCCTGAGTTCAATCCCTGTGACTGTTGGAAACCAGGAGCTCTGTCATCCTCATTAAATTAGCCCTGCTTGTTTATGAGAATCCAGCACTATCTGGCNTGTGGACTGTAGAGATTCTCTCAGAGAAAGAGTGGGTGGGGTCATTGGCCATCCCCTGAGTATCCAGCCATTTTTCCCAGCCCTCTGTATGCCCATTCTGCCCTAATTGTACATGGCCTTGTGCTACAGTATATAGGCATGGAAGTCTGGGGAAGGAGACTCCATCTATGTGGCTATGGGGATGTCATCATCAATGTTGGGTGAAGACTTTCCAGTGTGGCTGTTTTGGGGTCAATCACACTCCCGTAAGCAATCCCTCATCTATGCTCTGGAAATTAGCCCCATAAACTCATTGGTTCCCCAGGGTGAACTTCAGTGAAATAAGAGCTTTTTTTCATCATCTTAGAGGGAGGGAGGGAGTAGACATAGTTTATGTCTCCCCCAGGAAGGGATTCTAACAAGTACTCACATGGTGGAAGGAGAGAACAGAGTCCTGAAGGTTGTCTTCTCGCCCTTACTGGAGCCATGCNTTAACAGAGATGAGCAAGTAACCCAAGGTAGAGGAAGATAGGGCACTCAAGGAAGGATGCAGCCGGAGAGCAGGCAAAGGATGCTAGGGCCAGTGTCCTTACAATGGAAAGCGACTCGTCCTGATGGCACAGGATGGGAGGCTGGGAGAGCCAATGAACAGCCACTGCCCACTGAAAGATGCTGAGATGATGCCACTGGAGCTGCTGTGCAGGGAAGAGTAACCACCGAACATTACATGGATACGTTGTCGGCAGCGTTGATGATCTGGTGCTGCAGACAGTTCTTCTGGCCAAAGTTGTGAAATAATTATGTGGAGAGGTGGGGAGACATGGACTATACACATGGGTGTAGACATAACAAGGGAAGGATGACAGATCAAGAAGCAGCTGGGAGGGCATGGACAGGGCAGATCCCTGAGGCTCCCTGCTGGCCAGCTGAGCTTAGCTGGTGAACTTCAGGATCCCTTGAGAGAGCCTATCTCAAGATGGACAGCTCCTAAGGAGTAACACCCAGGAATAACCTCTCTCTCTCTCTCTCTCTCCTCTCTCTCTCTCCTCTCTCTCTCTCTCCCTCTCCCTCTCTCCTCTTTCTCTCTCTCCACACACACACACATATGAATATGCATACACACACACACACACACACACACACACACACACACACACGGTAGTAAAATTATTTAAAGTTGAAAGCAGTTGTCTCCTTAGAGTGAAAAAGAATGTTACAAGGTTTCTAGACTTTCTAAAAGCTATGCATGCACAACTAAACTTAAAAGATTGCATGCCTATATGCCCCCTAAGCCAGGGGGCCACTAATGGCCTGGTGGCAGTCATTTTCAACTGAAGTCCTACATTAACACGGACCAGTGTCTCAATGGCAACAGGGATGNTGTGGAGGATCCTGGGAGCTAAGTCAACTAAGTGGATCACTTTTGAGATGTCTTCTGTGGTCTCTGCTACCTCTAGTAATGTTTCCTTCCCTCTCCTTGTATCAGCTCTTGTTACTACTATGAGTGTCCAGTTTCACCTGCCTAGTAGATATTTATTGGGTCTCATCTCTCCCACATCACAACTTTGGCTAGAATTCTTTGCAGTACCAGTTCAAGTCAATGCTGCTGTCGACATATCCGTGTAATGCTCTGTAGTTACTCTTCCTGCCCTGCACAGTGGCGTCATCTCAGCATGTGTGTACTGGCTATTGAAGGGCTCTCCCAGCCTCCCATCCTGTGCTCTGAAGTATTCTAAGGACAATGACTTCAGCACAGATTAGCCACCCCTTTGTTCCATGTGTGAATGATCAGCCACTACTGAGCACCAGGCACACACTCACGGAACAATATGACCCTTGCTGCTTATCCTTACCAAGCACGATTATCCTTAGTCTCGCCCTGCCTCATGGTTCTGGTANAAAGCAAATGCTCGATAAATTGTCCTATTTGTGCGGCTGAGGCTCCTACACTCCCAGTGTGCAGTAGGATTTGAACAACCCTCAGAACTTTCTAGCAAAGTGCTAACATGTCCCCATGTATCAGTAGAGACCATATAGCAGAGAATGCCTCTAAGTCTGGGAGATGTGACCTGGAAATTGAGTGTGGGGAGAGAGGATGTGGTGATGGGGTCTTTGGGGGGTTCATGGGTGTCTTGGAGGCCTGCTGTAGGAGGATGGGAGCAGGAGGAGGTAGGGAATCAGGGTATCACAAAGCAGCTACAGAACAGTCTGGTTGGAAGAGTGACTCATCCTGGCTTGTCCCACCCAGAGCTGTCTAACTCACTGCCCCTTGGTCTAGCTTCCAGTGTCCGGCTTGCCGAGGTCTCCATCTGGAAAGATGATTGAGCCAGATTCTTCCCACACCCTGGGATTGGGTGGGTGAGGTTCCAGGCCCAGGCCTGAGTCCCTTGGCTGGTGCATCACTGAAGATGCTGGCTCAAGGGCTCCAGAAGAATGGGACATTAGATCATTTAACCCAGAAGGTTCCCAACTTTTATGGATTGGCAAATCTGAACTAAAGAGATGGCAACCAACATCAAGTTATCAATTTTTTATTTTGTTAAGAACATTCTAAGCCGGACAGCAGTAGCGCACGCCTTTTATCTCAGCATTCAGGAGGCAGAGGCAGGCGGATCTCTGTGAGTTTGAGGCCAGCCTGGTCTACAGAGTGAGTTGTTGGGCAGCCAGTGCTGTTAACACAGAGAAACCATGTCTCGAAAAACAAAACAGAAAAACAGGACAAAACAAAAATCCAAGAAACCATCTTTAAAAAAATGTGTTCATGCAGAGACCAGAAAAGGATATCGGATCCTCTGGAGCTGGAGTTACAGGCGGCTTTGAGCAGCTAGACATGGGTGCTGGGCATCTTAACAGCCATCTCCATGATATTTAAAAATAAATTTAATCCCAAAATGCAAAGGTGGCTGGGACTTGACCTGACTGGGTGATGAGGGAATGAAGAAGGAACAGACATGTGTACAGAAAAGCTGGGGTCAGGTGGGCTGTGCATGCTCTGATGGAGTCCCGCCTACTGTGTGCAGCAACCCAGAGCCTGAGCATTTATGTACAGCAGCACAGGGGGCGGGGTTAGCTAGTCTTGGTAAAAGGCTTCTGCCAGCCAGCTAGCTCAGGCTGTACACCTCCAGAAGCTGCAGTTGCTAGGTTTTTACATACACAGGTCAACTATTTGTAGACATTTGCACTTGCATACATTGTCCACATTCATACTCAGAGCAGAGGAAGGCTTTGCCATTCCTCTGAGCCTCACCCCAGTGGGTCTGAGGCATTGGGCCCTTGACATGGCTGTGCCCATGTCAAACAATACACATTCACTCAAGGCTTCTTGGAAGTATGATCTGAAGGACACTCTAGTCATCCTAAAAAAGGGTACAGTAGTAAAGCTTCAATAGCTTACTTCATATGTATAATAGTGAAACAACTCCAGGGAGAAATGAGCAAAACCACCCTTCACAGCTCCCCTCACACTTTGGCTTTGAAATTCACCACAGAGGTTTCATATCCAGCCCAGGCTTCCTGAGCGGACACTACTGAGGAAAATCCAGTTCCTTTTGGCTATCTGGGAGTGGAAGCCACACCCAGAATACCTCCACTGAATGTGCACTGTCCTTAGGCTGATGCAAGAGAGGCTGAGAATCCATTGCCAGCCAGCCCTGCTACCCTCCTGCCCCGAAGGCCAGGCCTTTGTGGAGAGGACTCAGCCATCATGTGCCTTAATCACATGGCAGAATGATCAGAACANGGTCTGAAAGGAATGCTGTAGACTCAAGAGACCCTGGTCAGTCCCTCCATTGGCAAGCTCCCTTGTGTGAAAACCGAGACCCAGAGAAGNGTTGGCTCACTCAAAGTCACACAGCAATCTGTGGAAAGAACCTGGGCTCTGGGGCCAGCCAGCCCTCTACCATCTACACCCCTCCCCCCCCACCCGCCCTGGGCTGAAAGGTCCATTGGTAACCTACCCCTGGCCCTGAGAGCTGCTCACAGGTCCCACTGTGAAGCTGTAAGCCCTTCAGACACCCAGGGCTGGTGCTCAGCTGCAGGGATGGTTTGAGCTACTTGCATGGAGACTTCCCCTCAGAAGCCAGACGGCATTCTCTGGTTGGCAGGAATACAGCTGAGCAGGGCTTGGCTCCTGCAAGAGGCCAGAGTCGCTACAATGGAGGGCTTCAGCCACCCAACACCTCTTCAGGGCTGCTGTCACCAAGCTTAGCCTGACACCCTGGCTCTGGCAGAGAATGGGTGGGGGCAGAANGGGCGGTTAGGAAGGCTCTGCCAGGTGGGTTGGGGAGGGATATTTGGCCTCTGCAAAACGGATCTCTTTCCATCTGGAGAGCTTTGCTCAGCTGGCCTCCTCCTTGCTTCTCTCTCCTCAGCCATGCCTAGTCTCCGTTGACTGCATAAAGCCTCTTTGATGAATGAGGCTGTGAAGAAGTTGCTTCAGGTTCTGGTCTTCACTACCTAACCTGTAAAATGGCTGGCTATAAGTGGTAATCTTTTAGAAAGGGTTTATTTTTATTATTTTAAATTGTGTGTGTGTGTGTGTGTGCAGTGCCCACAGGAGCCAGAAGCGGGTGTCAGATCCCCTGGAGCTGAAGTTACAGGGGGTTGTGAGCTGCCTGTAGTGGGTGCTGGGAACTGAACTTGGGTCCTCTGGAAGAGCAGTAAGTGCTCTTAACGGCAGAGCCATCTCTTCAGTCCTATAAGTGATAGTCTTCAAGGAGTCTATTGGCACCTACCCAGAGTGCTGGGGAGTTTGTCANCTGGCCCCTTCCTACCCTGAGCAGAGGGGTAATGACCTTTAAGTCTTCTCACACACACNACAGAGAGACTCAAGCCAGGAAGATGATCTGCTAGCTATGGGTTCCAGGTGTCTTGAAGGTGTAGTATTTGTTGGATGTATGAAAGAATAATTAAGTTCAGCTTAAGATAATTTTATTTTTGTTATATAGCTCAGGAGGTACAGGCAAGGCAAGCATTTCCACGATCAAGCTACATCCTCAGCTCTGTTTAATATTCTCTTAAACAGGGGATGGAAAGATGATTCAGTGGTTAAGAANACTTGCTACTCTTGCTTAGGACCTAGGTTTGGTTCCCAGCACCCATATGGTGATTTGCAACTACCTGTAACTCCAGTTCCATGGGATCTGACACCTTTTTCTGCAGGTACCAGCCATGCATATGGTATACATAAATACAAGCAGGCAAAATTCATATACATAAAATAAAAATAAATCTTTAAAAATTACCTTAAGCAGCCGGGTGGTGGTGGCACACGCCTTTAATCCCAGCACTCAGGAGGCAAAGGCAGGCGGATCTCTGTGAGTTCGAGGCCGGCCTGGACTACCGAGTGAGTTCCAGGAAAGGCACCAAAGCCACAGAGAAACCCTGTCTTGAAAAACAAAAAACAACAAAAAAACAAAAAAAATTACCTTAAGCAAAGATGGCATTGCTTCAGCAAACCAGAGTCGTAGTCTTACAGCCTGGACCTGACAGAGAGAGAAGCAAGTCTGGTACAGGGCCCTTCTTGCTGAGGTCATGGGGACTGCACATGGGGATCAGGCTGGCATCCTGAGCTTATGCTGTCAGACAGCTGCTTGNTGGATGAGAATCTTCCCCTGGCCAGGGCTGGAAACTCTATGACAAATATGAAGCCTTAAATGGCTCNAAAATTCCTGTCATCTAGCTGGTGAGCCCACTTTTCACTGAACTTCTTTCANTTTTCCTGATGCCTGTGGCCAGCTGTGTGGCTTCAGAAAGCTTCTCAGCCTCTCAAATCTTGAGCCTCCTCTTCAAGAATTTGAGAGGAGCATGACGGACTCCATAGAGTTGCTGTGTGCCTCATGGCTCTAGTCAAGATCCTGCATGGTAAGTCAACCCTGTGTGCCATGCACACAAGACCCAGGGCCAATTCCTACATGAAAGAGGGATGCTGAGCTCAGGTTCCTGGGTAGCATGTATGGCAGCTGTAAGGACAACCCTTGTAGCACTCTTCAGTACACGGTCTCCTGTCAAGGACCAGTAACTATTACTTAGGCTTGAGGTCCGTATGCTCCCCACCATGATGCTGTGCCAGCCAGAGGTGAGCATACTGGATGGGTACGGGTGTGGCTAGTAAAATCTTATTAAATTTCATATACCTAAAAATTTTCTGAGGCGGTATTTCAGTCTGGCCTTGAGTTCCCTGTGTAGTTGAGGAGGACCTTAAACTTCCTTTTGCCTTTCCTTCCTTAGTGCTGGAACTACAGGTATTCATTATCCTGCCCAGTTCATGTGGTGCTGGGGACTGAACTCAGGCTTTTTATGAATGCTAGGCAAGTACACTACCAACTGAGCCACATCCTCCAACTAAAATCCTTTTAAAACCTAAAATCCTCATAGCTTGAAGGGACCAAAGCATACCCTACTGCTGTGTTTGAAATAGATTCAAACCATAAGTGCATGACAACTTCCTCACAACCTGATCCCTTACTCCCTGTAATGATTTACATTGCCAACTCAACAGGGTCTAGAATCACCTAGAAGCCAAACCCCTANGCACACCANTGAGAGAGTATCTTGATTAGGCTGAGCTGGGAGGACCCTCTCTAAAACTCTCTCTAAAAGTAGGTATCACTAATCCCTGGGCTTGGGCCCCAGGCTGCATAAAAAGAAGAAAGCTGGCCAGGTGGGGTGGGACCCTTAGTTCCAGCACTCAGAAGGCAGAGAGGCAGGAGGATCTCTGTAAGTTTGAGGCAGCCTGGTCTACATAGTGAGTTCCAGGGTAGCCGGGCTACATAGAGAGAGACCCTGTTTCAGAGATAGAGAGAAACACTAGCCAAGCACTACATCAGTCCTTTTCTGCTTTCTTACTGTGAGTGCAAAGTGACCAGCTGCCTCAATCTTCTGCCATCAAATCTCACCAAGATGGACTATGTCCTCAAACTGTGAGCNGAAAGAAACTCCTCTCCCTTTAAGCTGTCAGGGAATTCTATCACAGCCACAGGAAAAGAAACTAAGGTGCTCATAATGTACATTATATTGGTGATTTTCACGTGTTGTTTGAGCTCACTCTGAAGCTGATTCTGGGAGCAGAGTTACCCCTCCCCCATTTGGGACCCAAGCGTGGTTGTCTCAATGTGCCCTCTAAGGTCTGGGGATGGATGTGCTGGCCTCTCTAACTGTGGAGAGAGCTCAAAACAGCCCAAGAGTAAAAGCATTGCAATCCTGAGGGCAGCCAGAATGCAACAGGGTTACTACTGTCTGTCCCATGGCATTGACATGTCTGTAGTGGGAAGTTCAGCCATGGACAGAAAGCTCAATTGGAAACCTTGTGACTGCCTCGACTTCCCCTGTGGGGTTCTGCTGGATGTCTGTAAGTCTCCAATTCGATGATGGTGCTTTTCTATTGTTATTTGTTTTTTCTTGGAAGCTTCACCTGAGGGGACACTCTGCTCTGCCCACCACTCTCTCAATTAGGAACTCCAGCTGGCTNTCCTGAAAGGGCCTTCCTTAGTCAGTTTCTGCTGGATGATTTGGGTCTCAAAGTGAAAATGTTTTNTGCTTTCTTACTCTCTCAAGCTCTCATAAACTCACTCATTCAAAACAGAAAATATAGACATCATTCTCTGGACTGTATAAAACACCTCTTCCAAATAAAGATGTTCCTTGAAATACTGGGATTTGTGGTAAAAATCGTTTTGGCAATGTCTTAGCTAGGATTTCTATTGCTGTTATGAAACACTATGACCAAAAGTAATTTGGGGAAGAAAGGGTTTATTTTGCTTACACCTCCACATAACTGTTCATCAGAAAAGGAAGTCAGGACAGGAACTCCGACAAGGCAGGAACCTGGAAGCAGGAGCCGATGCAGAGGCCATGGAGGAGCACTGCTTATGGGCTTGCTTATCATGACTTGCTCAGCCTGCTTTCTTATCATACCCAGTACCACCAGCCCAGGGATGCTGTCACCTACAATGGGCTGGGCTCTCCCCACAGGCTTGCCTATAGCACAATCTTATGGAGGCATTTTCTCAATTAAGGCTTCCTCCCCTCTGGTGACTCTAGCTGTGTTAAAATGATATAAAAATTAGCCAGCACAGGTGTGTGCTGGGTGCTCTGCTGCACAACTGGGGATGGAGTGGCCTTTACCATGGCATCTTCACCTTGTGAACCCACTGAAATATTGGTGCTTCTTATGTTTGTTACTAGAGCCATCTTTCCAGGCAGCATCTCTGAGGACTAGCATTCTGTGGAATGGGTTGGGGTAACTGCCTTTAGGAAAGCAAATACCTTCACTCCTGCACACATATACCCTACTCGATGTCACTTTGTGAAGTGCACTCCTCAGGTCACTGATCCTGTGAGATGCTCTGTGGCAGGAAATACTGCTCCACCACAATGGATGACAGAGTGTATTCATGTCTCCACCTTTGCTCATACTGTTCCTTCCAATGGGACTGCTTTTTTTGGATCCCATTTCTCAGTCCTATCTCATACAGCCAAGTGTTTGTCTCATGCTTTCTGCACCAAGACTAAGGCCTCTAAGTTAATTGACAGGTGCTCCCAGATANTCATCAGAAGCAGGACATTAGTGAGCAAAAGTTAAGGAATGACTGGAGGCACAAGGAAGGGCGATGGGATGCTGGGTAGAAGGATGCCTGAGATTGGATTCATGAGCAGAGCGTGCAGAAGGTTAGACCCGTCTCCAGTTCCACTCATGCACACATTTGAATCTTGCAGGTCCGAGGGTACCAGCTCTTGGGCAGTCCCCAGGGACAGATGGAAGGTCCTTCTCTCCTAAGCTCTCCCTTGGTCCCTCATTCCCATCTGAAGCTTCACCCAAAAGACCATTTGCCTCTGGATGTGGATCCAGATGCACCCTGCCTGGTCTTGACTTTTAGATCGTCCCCTTGGNCACGATGACAGTACCACATGAATTGGACTGACCATAGCACCTGGTGGGACTCTGTGGAAAGTGAACTGTCTATGCTTGCACCCAGACTCAGTGGACACCCAGCACTGCCATCTTCCCCAGCCCCTTGAGGGTGGTGTGGATGTAAAATGACAAGAGGCCAGTTGACCTGCCTGACCTTAAATTTCCTCAGAAGTCATTTCCTATCAGCTAATTGCCTCCCTCTTCCTTACCTCTACAACAAGGGCACTAACCTCTCTGGTTCCTTTGGGTGTGGAATTAAATAACACAGGAAGTGCTGGCATGTGGTGGGCACTCCACAGCACATTCCTGTCTCCTTTTCACCAGTGCTGATTTCTGAGCTGCTAGAGAGAAAATACTCCTTCATTTTCTGTTGTGTGGCATCAGGACACCGGATGAAGGCTAAATTGGGAGGGAAGCTGTGGCCCAGCCTGTGCAAAACCTAGACCCACCCCTCCAGGGCAGCCTGAGCCCCAGCAGACCCACTCCTCCAGGGCAGCCTGAGCCCCAGCAGACCCACCCCTCCAGGGCAGCCTGAGCCCCAGCAGACCCACCCCTCCAGGGCAGCCTGAACCCCAAGAGTGGCTTTGCTAACCCTTCCCCTCTGAGGTTGGCTTTGATCTCGATGGCCTGGAACTAGCCAGATTTCTTACCAGTCTGCCTTCCCCTCAACTCTCCCACAGACACTAAGCCCCTCATATCAAGTGCCAGGACATCTTAGCTCTGTGTCATCAAGCCCTTCAAGGGCTTGACCCAGAGTGGGTTGGTCTGATAGAATTATGAGCAGGCTGTTATCTGTAGTTGTTGGTGAAATGCCCTTGAAGAGCAGCTTCTCTTGCCTCTGAGAGAGTGTCAAGCTCTTGGCAAGAGTGACCGGGCACTGGGAGGCCAGGCACAGGGAGAGGAGGCGTGACAGTCAGGGATGCAAGCAGCTCAGATGAACACCTAGCTTGTCATTTCCCCTTGGCATTCATTCATTCATCAAACTCCACAAGCATTAAGTGCCTAGGCTTGCCAGGATCGTGCAGGCATTCTGGCTTGGGGTGCTGCTGAGTGTCCCAGCTGAAAGTGCTGTACATCTGGTGCTACACATTCTTGGGTAAGTTATTTAAGGTCTCTGAGCCCTGGTGACATCAACCCGTAGCCATAATATCCANTGTTCCACAAGGTTGTTTGGCGGAGTACACAGATTCATTTGTATAAATTTCTTGGCACAGTTGTTGCTAGATACATGCTCATTACTATAGCCTAAAGACAGCATCCCTCTTTCAGCCCTGCATGGTTAGAGCAGGCACTGGGGTCCTGTCTCCTGATCCAGCATCTATCTGATGGCTGAGAAAACTGAGGCTGCAGCAAGGCACCAAGGCACTGCTTTTCCCTGAGTTTACAGAGCACACATGCTTGCTGACTTCCCAAGTGCTCCTTTGGGGAAAGTGGTATGTGCACAGCAAGGCACAGTTCACATACAACAGCCTGGCCTGGGTGATTCCTAGACACCCAGCTGAGGATGTACTTAAGAAACAGAACACTATGGACCTGTTGCATGCTGCTGAGAACACCACCTCTCCCTCCCATCCCTGCTGCTGAGTTACAGCCTGGCCCAGGAGAGAATTGCTTCACTCCAGAACATTCTCTTACTGGACTGAGTCTGAGGCAATCATAGTGATACAGTGTATTTGAAAGACTTCCAACTGTTTCCATGGTGCTAGCATACCCTTGATTTCATTGGATCCTTACAGAACTTTTAGAAATTACATTGTGTGTGTGTGCGTGCACAAGCACACGTGAGCATGAACACTTGTGTGTGCCATAGCATGCATGTGAGGTCAGAGGACAACCTTTGAGAGCTGGTTCTCTCTTTCCATCATATAGGTCCTGGGGATCAAACTCGGGCTGTCAGGCTTGGCTGCAAGTGCATTCACAGACTGAGACGGAGCCATCTTGACAGCCCTCTTTTTTTTTTTTTCCTAACACACCACAGCTATATTGTCAGTTCTCTCAACAAAGGCCACTGAGGAACAGAGGTCAAGGAAACAACCCCAAGACACACAGCCAGGGTTCCAATCCGGGCACCTGGCCTCTAGTTCATCCTTGCTTTAATCTCAGCCTGTACATTTGAGGCTCCCCTGCATTGTAGGATACATTGCTGCCCTCCTGGCCCCTGTTCCCTTGATGCTGGGAGTCCTCCCCTCTCCATAGTTGTGAGAGCCAAAAATGTCTTCAGACACTGCAAATACAATATGAGGGGCAAACCAGCCCCTGGATGAGAATCGCTGCTCTCATGCTATCCTGACAAAAAGCAGAGTTGTTTTGAAAACACAGCAGCTTCCAATTAGATAAATACCGTTTCTGCAGATCTCTTTCCAAAATGAAGGGACACTGAGATTCAAATCAGCCTTAACTGCTCACCCAGGCATTTTATAGAGTAGCATGAGGATGCGCTGATCACAGCAATCAAGTTTGCTGCCTGCAGTAACAAAGCTGGTCTGTGGAAGAACAGGAAGTAGAACGCTGGCCTTGAATTCCATATTTCTAACTCTAAAGTGGCAGATCATTATTCTCTCTAGTCTTAAGATACACATTCTCCTTTGATTTAATGGTCTTGGACTTGAGATGCAACTTAAAACCAGTGCAGGCATAGAAGTGCTTTTTAGTTCTCCTGAACACTATTATTCAATCAAAAATGTGTGTCAACAGTTTTTTAGAATCCAGAGTCGGGGCACGAGCCATGAGGATTGAAGGCAGGAATGGAGGAAGATCGGCAGAAGACCAGTGATAGCTTTCCCTGCTCTAAGCCCTGGTGCCTCTCCACCATGCTGTCCACCTCAGCCAGCATCCTGACCTGCTGATGACATCCAGGAAGATTTCCAGGTAATGTGAACCTCATCTTTTCTAATTCCTTCTAGAAGTTTCTGTCAGTGTTTCAATTAAGTACTAGAATGCTATGAGTGACTGGGCATTTTCTCCATCATGGGGGACGGGCACCCCTGCTTTACAGATGAGGAGACTGGGGTCCAGAGAGGGGTTAGCAGTCAGGCTACCCTCATGCTGAGATGATTCACCCAAGGCTCCAGTCTTTAGTATGGTTGGGCTCTAAGTGTCCTACACAAGCTCAGGCATTGAAGGTTTGATCCCTGGTGTATCNATCCATGACTAGACCACAGCCTACCAGGCTACTGGGAGGTGGAAACACTTCAGGAGGTAGAAGGAAGTCACTGGGGCCATGCCCCTGAAGGGGATATTCTATACACAGCCCTTTGAACTCTCCCTGCTTCAGGCCCCCTAAGGTGGGCAGTTTTGCCCCTCCACACTCTCTGCTACAATGTCTTCCTTGTCACAGGCCCAGGAATGATCGAGCCAGCCAGCCGCAGGCTGAAACCTTTGAAACTCCAGCCAAGATGCATCTGTCCTTTATCTTCTCAGGTAGTTTTCACAGTAAGGAAAACTGACTAACAGCCCCTTGAGTTAGCACTCAGCCCAGGCTTCATCTAAACTGCTGCTTTCTCTTGTGGCTGTCTTACCCTGACCCTCTCACTCAAGCTCCCAAGCCTGCCTCTACTCTCCTCAGCAGAAAGGGTCAGCAACCACTTCCAGGCCTCCCCAAAGATGAGGAGCTTCACACAGATGGCATAGGCCTGTTGTTCCAGCATGCTCTCCCAGTGCTCCAAGTCTTCACAGCTAAGCTTAGACCCCTCCAACCAGCAGAGCGGCATGCAAAGGGCCCTGGGGAGAAAGTCGCAGGGACAGAGGAAAGGAGACATGAGGCCAAGTCTCTCAGGGACAGTACCTCCAGCTGAGAAGCTATTATGAAGACTGAGCAGGCATAAGGTCTGTGGTGCACTTTCAAGACCCTTGATGGGGCCGAGGCTGGCCACACAGTAGTGCAGACCATGGCCTCCGGCTTTGCACAGATGCTGACCTTAGACAAAGGACCTCTTGAAATTTGGTTGACTTGTAGGGACAATACATCAATCTCATCAAATTGAGGGCCTCAAATGAGATGATATACCCAACTCATCTCACACTGCCTGGCAAAGAGGAGGCATTTGATAAAACATTCTGTCCCTCCTGAATGTGAGCACTGAACATACAAAGGACAGTCGATTCTACTGCTGTGGGATGTGGCTCAGTAGGAGCTGTCTCTTATACACATCTAGATGTGTATAAGAGACAGGGATAAATCCCATGCTATGCAGAGGAAATTTTACCTTGAGTATAACCATTGCTAGAGATCTTTAATTTGAATTTAATATCTTTCTAGAAACTCCAAAGCGGGAAAAGGATCTTGGGGGAAATGCCACTGTGTGGTAGATAATTTAGGGGACACAGCTTTTCCACTCACCCATTTCAGGGCTGTTACCCTTCTCTGCTAACAGGCAGGAGCTCAGACAGGAGCCTGCTGTAGAGAGGGCAATGAAACCTGTATGGGCTGTAGTTTGAGGAGGGAAGAAAAGCCCAAGGCAGGGATCACCTGACTAGGAAGGGAGGAGGTAAGACAGTGGTACCNACGAAGGTATCAAACAGCAGGGGAGGGTGGTGAGTCCCATGCCAGGGTCCTTAGTGTGGTGGGGCCTAGGGGACTTGTCTCAAGATCTTGGAACATTTGGGGAGAAAGACTTCACCAATCACAGACTTTATTAATAGTCATGATTAGCAGTGACCAAGGTGTTTGAGTTTGACTGTGTCTCTCACTTTCTAAGTATGTCTAGAAACTACAAGCCAGATGCTGCCCCATTCACCTTGTGTGTGACAGTCACTGACGTTGACCAGTTTACACACTTCAGGACTCCAAGCTCAGCCTCTCTTGAATACTCCTTGACCAGAGATTGATGGGCAGCACCTGAGCAGGACTTCCAAGGCTTTAGATTGGCTTCTGAAATTCTTCCTCTCCTCTAGCCCTCTGAATTCCCCATCAGTCCTAAGACATCCTTTGCTCATTCACTGACAGCTAGGGATACAACCACAGTGAACAGGACCTGGATCTAGAACTTGTAGAGAAGAGAAGTCATTTCTAGAAAAGGAAGACTGGTTTGGGGATCTTTTAGCAGTNGTTCTCAGCCTTCCTAATGCTGCAACCCTTTAATACAGTTCTTCATGTTGTGGTGACCCCCAACCACAAAATTATTTCATTGCTACTTCATATCTGTAATTTTGCTACCGTTATGCACTGTAATGTAAATATCTGATCTGCAACCCCCAAAGGAGTTGCAGCCCACAGGCTGAGAACCACTGAAACCACTGACCTAGAGAAAACTCCTCTGTGGAGGTAAACTCAGACAGCACAGAGGTGAATGATACAAGAAGCAAGCTAAGGTGAGGCTGACAGCTCGCAGACAGTGTTTGGTTTTTATAATATTGGTATTGAACTTGGGCCTCTCATACGTTAGCCAAGTGCTCTTCCAGCAGCTTTCAAAGGCATTCTGAACACGCTTCTCCGCATAGGCTGGGGGAAAGAGAAAAGCCCAAGGAAATCATTAAAGATGAGGCCATTGGTGGACACGGAGCAGTTCACATTGGGCCCCCACTCATGATCAGTTGCCTCAGTGTGGAGGAACACTTGTGCTCCAACCACACTGGAAAAGAAACTCAGATGGAAAGATAAAGTAAAAGATGATGGCAGTTTGGACTAGGGTGGCAGCAGTAAGGGTGGTCACTGGGGGAAAGCGATAGATGGTAGGCATCTGGGCTTGAAGAATGAGCGGGCTAGCATGTTGACTCTAGGGTGCAGTCTTTGTAGATGAAACACCTGGAGTAACGGCTGGCACGGTGTACACTAAGGGAACAGAAATAACAAATACTCTTGAAGGAAAGTGTTGTCATAAGTAATATTGAAATTTCTCCCTTAGAGTGCTACCGGAGTCTAAGACAAGAAAAACATGTATTATAGAACATAGAGCATTATAGAAAACATGTAAATGCATTCGTGCACAAGCATGCATGCACATGCACACTTCAAAAAAAGATGCAATCAGTATCAAGTATTTTTAGAGCAAACTTGTATGGTAACAAAACCCAGCAGTGTGCCAAGCACTAACCCCAGACCCTGGCCTGCTTAATAAATCTCTCCCCTGTAAAGCTGACACCCATCCAGAATTACTGTTTACATTAGTAATAGTTGAAAGGGCAGACACTGCTCACCTGCCAAGACATGATTCAGTCTTTCTTCTGTGTGGTATGACAAAACACAGCACCCACAGGACACTTCTGCTCACCCCTGGCCTCTGCCACCTTCCAGGGGTGTGATTTGGAGAAAGCTGTCCCATTCAGTCCTCTGTAAAATGAATGGCTGTCTCTGTAGCCTCCAAGATGTCTCCCAGCTCTCAATCTCTGTATGATGGCTAATCTTGGTTGTCAACTTGACTACATCTGGAATCAACTAAAACCCAAACTGCTGGGTTTTCTTAATCAGATTATTTGGAGCAGGAAGACCCATACTAAATCTGGGCCACACCTGGTGCAGCCCAGATAAAAGGACTCGGAAGAAGGAAACAGTTGCCTTTGCCTGCTTGCCCTCACTCTCACTGGCAAGTTTATTTTGTTACTGCAGTCAGTATTCAGTTCACCTTCTTCAGGATTCCAATGTAGACTGAAAACCAGTAATCCTCTAGGACTGTAGCACCAGATGGGACTGCTGAGATATTCACCCTTCAGGACTGAAAAACTACTGGATGGATTCTTGGTCTTTCTTTTGAGAGACAGCCGTTACTGGACCATAGCCTGTAACCCTACACACACACACACACACACACACACACACACACACACACACACACANACCAGGTCAGTTCCTCTAGAGAACTCCCACAAATACACTCTCTACTATGCAGAATTCAATGTAACATGGATAATACTGGTGTCAGGAAGCAGCATTACATACTCATGGACCTTGCATACAAGATATCACAGTTACTAATATTTAATCTCTTTGGAGGATGATTGTCAAAATAATAGCCCTGTTTTCANCAGGAAGGAAACAAGAGAAACTTCAAAATATTTGGGGCACCAAGTAAACACCACTTTCAAAGGTTCATCTCTTAGCAAATGTTATTTCTCAGTGGCTTCAAACTTGTTCCCTAGATCTCTACTGGAAATGAGCAGTGAGGCTGGTGATATGCCACATAGGGTATTGCCTCCTCTGAATGGCTAAAATCCTCTTCTCATAACCTGAGGTTTCCTTAGTGAAGGTGACCTGAAAGTTCTTCATTGCTCTGAAAGTCCGTTCATGCTATCTTGAGAGTGCCCTTGCATTCTGAAATGTGCTCCAGTTAGGATGGCCGATTACAGTTATCTACCTGCAGCCCTGATTCTGGTGGTCCCCGGCTTGCATGTCTGGTTCCCCTACAAGACTGGGGAAGGCCTGGATTTCATCGTATTCACCTTTGTATCCACAGCACGGGCTTTGCTCCATTCTCTGTGCCCATGATAGCCTTGTGCTTGAGGCTAAATGTGCTTGAGGTTTGAGCACTGCAGCCATCCAATGTTAACATTTGAAATGAGGGTAAGAAGCAAGCAAGAGTCAACACATTAGATTTGCAAACCTTCACATCATGCTGGAATCCTGGTTCCATAGCTCACCTGGAAAGGGGGTACAAGTACCCCCTTTATGGGGTAGAGGTTTCAACTAGATGGGCCAGGCAAACTGCCTCAGCACAGGCCTGGCATACACCAAAGCAGCTAGCAGAAGCTGCTACTGTGAACAGTAACTCTCCTGCTGCTGTAGGAAAACCCAACCGGCACCTCACAAGCATCCCACAGGGACTCCGTTAACTACATTAAATGAATGCTTAGTCTAGTGCCTAGATGTTGGCTGCAGACCAGATTCTTGGATTACAAGACCCATTAATCAAAATTATAATTTAGAAGTCAGAAGTTTTGACTTTTCTAAGTCCAGTTTTAATAATTCAAAAAAACCCCTCATTCTTATGTCCTTGAGAACAGAGAAGCAGATGAGAAAGGAAGCAGTGCCCACTATATCCGAGGTTAATAATTAGCAGCATTTAAACTCACCCCTCCTTAACTGTCCTGTGAAAGCTACTAATGTAAGTCAACCTGGATATTTGGGTCCAGCTCTTCTTTGCTGTCAGGCTCTTGTGCACAGTGATTAATGTACATAGAGAAAATAGAAAGCCCTCAGACTGAGTCAACGGTTTTCTTGATCCCTCAATTACAATATCCTCTTTTGCAGTATATCCCTGTCGAACATTTGGAACGAATTAGGACTTTAAACTTCCAGATGTTCAAACTACTACTGTAAATTTAAACTCATTAAAAAGAGGGCAGATTTACTACCTCTACTTAGTTTTGAAGTCTGTTGTTCACTCTGTCCAAGTAATTTATGGACACAAATACAGTGGCATGTAGTGTATTCTATTTATATAGCATTCATGGTGAGAAATAAGGGGCATAAAAACAGGTCTGGAAATGAACTGCCAACCTATAGATCAGACTTATTGTTCCTAAGTCAGTAATTATTTCCTGAAGCTGACCTAGGAGATATTTTTATGCTAATCTATACTAAAAATTACTTTGCTTTTCCTGGCCACAGAAAGCTGGCTAGAGCAGCCTCTAACGATGGCAAGGAGAAAGCTGCACCCACTCGTGAAATAAACGGACCTGGACCCACAGCCCTTTATGGTAGTGTCTTGGCAGCTGAACAAAGGCGGCAGCATTTCTACATCCAGTCTGTAAAGCCTCAGAAGTTGCGGGCTCCAACTTTTTTCCCCCCAAGAAACCCATGTCGACTATAATGAGTGCATTTTCGATGTTGTGCTGAAAGCTGGCAACGGATGAAGCAAGAACATAAAAGAAGTCCATGTCCAAGGCAAATATTTCCTTTACAAACCTTAAGAATGAAGTGGCTTTCATAATCAATTTTAAGATCAAATGCCTGGGCTGAAGTACCTGGTTCTGGCACTGGTTAGCTATTTAATTAGGGACAATTAATTTACCTTTGTGTGCTTGCTTTCTCAACTGAAAAATGGGGCTAATACCTGCCCAAGTTTCCCTGGGAAATGAATGAGATAATGAAGGTGCTTTGTCAGCTCTGAAATATCATATAAATATTAACAAACACTGCAAGTACAACTTTCCTGTGCCTGATGAATCACTTCACTTTACACAGCGTTAAGAAGTGGCCACCCCCCAGAAGGAATGAAAATAACCAGATCCAGCTAAATTATTACAGAAGGGCTGATCTCCAGAAGAGGGTTCTTCCAACTCAAACCACTACTGACCTTACTGGAGTCCGTCTAAGAATGCAATAGAAATTACATGCAAATCTGAATGAAGGATCTATTCCCATCTATTTTATAGGGCCACCATTCTACAGTAGGATTCAACTGGGTAACTTTCCCCCAAAAGCAAATGTCAAGAGCAAAAACTCCTGTAATTAGATGTTAATTCTTGAATATATTTCTTACATTTTGCAAGCTGTCTAGATAGACTTTTTCTTCAAACTACACAAGGCTTTTGTGGATACTTTTATTTTCCTTTGCTTTAATTTTAATAAAACTAATCTACTGAAGTTGTGCATTTTGTGTGTATGGTTATTTAAAGGTACGATGGGGGGAGGGGCTGGAGAAACGGTTAGGTGGTTAAGAAAGTTTACTGCTCTTATAGACCAGGCAGTTCCCAGCACCCATGTCTGGCAGCTCACAACCATCTGTTAACTCCAGCTTCAGTTCTCACAAACACACGTACCCCCATACGTACATACAATTTTAAATAAAATTAATCTTTAAGAAAATACAGTTGTAGTCCATGGGCCAACTCTAGGCTGTAAGTTCTTTGGGTAAGTGTACTTGGTTATTGCCAATATTTAGTTGAGGAGCCTGGCATATTTTGTGATGTAACTAGCCACCACTGCTACCATTTTCTAATTACCTAATGTTTGTTTTTTGAGACAAGGTTTCCCCGTGTAGCTATGATTGTCCTGGAACTGGATCTGTAGAGTAGGCTAGCCTTGAACTCAGAGATCTGCCTGCCTCTGTCTTCCAAGGATTAAAGGCATGTGCCACCACTGCCCAGCTAATTTCCTCATCTTAAGAAATAGAAATTCTCATCTGTGAAACTACCACGAACTCAAACCACTTTCAAACCACAACAGGCCAGGCTGATCTCCTCCACTGTCACCCTGAATCGGTNAGTTCTCTCTGTTAAGGACAGAAACATCATGCAGAGTGCTAACAACATAAAGCTGTTTCATCTCTTATAACATGCATAGGCAATGTGTTCTGGCTTGACCCAGTGCTGCAGCAAATTCATCCAATTCTGCTGTCTGAGGCTCAAATAACATTAACTCACTTCAACACAAAACAGCCCAACAGCAGTTAAGCAATTCACCCACCGACACTCTAATCAGCAACGAACAGTAACACAAGCCCCAACAACCTGTAGCAGGGGCCACAGTATATATTTAACACATCAGTTAGATGAACAATACAATTAATAATTTCTTACTTTTAATTATTTTCCTATACTTCAAACCACATACCCAAAAAGAAAAACTAGAAAGTACTTCACCTTGAATTGTAAATCATGAGGGTGATTATTAAATGATCATCTTAAGAAAATCCACAAGTGTTCTGACCCGCCAAAAATACCTCAATTGAAATTTAAACAAAATTCACATTTTATTTAGATTGAAATAAACTGTACAAAATTGATTTTATTCACCAAAAATAACAGTAATATTTTCTGTATTATTTAGATAAACCACAAAACATTTATTTTTGTAGGTTTTGCTTATAAATCAAGATGAGGCAGTAGAGAGACATAATCATGTAAAAAGACAGAAGAAAACAGACAAAAGTCAGTAGTTGCCTGTAGGGGTGGCCTTTGTCTCTGTCTTCACCATGAAGCAGAAGTAAATTTACCTGTGAAAATGCTTATGAAAATGTAGGCTCAACAAAGGAATGTAAACAGCAACAACCAAATGGGGAGTGACAGTGCCTGGCTCTGCCATTCACTTGTTCCTTTGAGTTCCTTCCATCCTGACAGAACTACATTGAAACCTGCTTGCTGAGCTTATAAACTTCTTTTGTAATTCCTGTGACTGTTCATTACACAGTTGGATTTTGTTGTACTTTTTGCTTTTGCAGTACTGAGGCATGAGCTTGCACATGCTAGGCAAGTGCTCCACTACGCTATACCCCAGTCCTTGTTTTTTTATTTTTTATTTTTTTTTTGAGCCAGGGTCTCACTATGTAGCCCAGACTGGCCTAAAACTTGTGATCCTCATGCCTCTGCCTTTCAAGTGCTGCTATCACACAAATTTTAAACACCTGTAACTCCTATATGTCAGAAGTCATTGATATACTTCATCGTAACACATTATAAAATGTATCTCTCATAAAATTCATTTTTCAAAGACCTGATAACTCAACAGCTGACAAGTGGATCCACAATGATAAAGTTATATCTAAAATGACTTTAACTAAAGCAATTCCAGACTGCCACCAGCAGGGAGGCATTTTGGCATTCCCAATGCCAACTTCCCTAAGAACAGACAGGTACTGAAAGCATGAGGGTTCAAACAGGGGCCATTTAAATATGTAGATTACCAACAGCTAATGATGCATTCAACTGGAGGTCTATTGGCAGGTATGCAGTGATTAATTGACCTACTATACCTTACGGCTTTTCTTCCAAACAGTGAACATAAGACAACAGCCATTTTTAAAATCTTTTAGGTATTTTCAATGGTTTCTGAATTATTTGTAGGAAGCTCTGGTTTATTTGTATAGAGTTTGATGTATGTGTCCACCATTAAATCCAGATCATGTTTTATATCAAAATTTATGTTAAGCAAAGCCAAATTACTTGACCTCTGGTCTGTCAAAGTGTTCCGTAAATATGCCTTGAGACGCTTTCGTCCATTTTCATAGCGCTCATTCTCAACTTTCATCACAGGGAGAATACATAGGACCTTCAGCAAGGCATAGACATTGGGAAAAAACTTGATGTCAGGAAGATGGAGGGCTTCATAAATGGTGGATGGGAGCTCAATATCTTTCCCTCTGTGTTTCCACTTGATTCTCCAACAGTGAAGCTCGGCTGAGAGTGTGTCAGGATTGGGTAGGTCACTTCTGTACATGTCAGCATGGTGCTCTTCTGAGGTGTTGAATTTGAGCTGCCCCATCACTGAGGGGACCAGAGATAGGCATTTCAGAGCTTTGAGGTGCTGTTCAGAGAATATGTCTTTAAGTTCCTGAATAATGTGCTCCACTGTTGGAACGCTGAGGGTGTCTTTATAGTAACTCTCCGAGGTTAGCTGAGGTTCCAGGTTACCTTGCTGGGCCCTCCGGAATTTCCCTGGGAGTTTCATTTGAATGTCAAGTTTGGTTGCTAAATTTGTGGCTTCCTCAAACCAAAACTCATGATAAACTTCAATATTTTCCATCACCTCGTTAAGTGAATGCAGTACCGCAGTCAAGCTACTGGCTGCAAAGAAGACATCAGAAGTTTGTCCCTGGAGATTTTTCCCAAAGGCCCTTGTAAAAGATAACACATTTTTAAGAACAACAATGGTAACAATGAAATCAAAATCTGTCACTGCACTACAGAGTACAAATGCTCGTCCAGCTATACAGTTATTCCACCTAATATTTGTGTCGCTATTTATACCATCTAAACATAAAACAAGTGCTTGTAGGAGATCCACTAAGATTTCAAAGGCATCATGCCTGCCTGTCCACTGGGAATGGCAAATTTCCTTCAGCTCTTTACCCCGCTCTTCACTGTTCTGAAAAAGAACTGAAATTACATTGTCAAGTTCTAAAAGCAGCTGTGGTGATCGGTGGAAAAAAGAACAGACTTCCTCAATTGTTCCTAAAGCCACGGATACCCCTATCACAGGGACAGACTTCGCCAACCACGCATTTAAGGCACAGGAAGAGCAGAGTGTGTAGACAGCCTGGGGGTATTTTTCTAAAAGTCTTGAAGCAACAACTTTCATTTTGGAAGAAAATCCACTGGACACAATGTAAGCCTGACCACGACAATACTCCATATTCAATCCCCATTTCTCGGTTATTGTAGTGTGAAATTTCACAGCCAAAATCTCTGCATCAGCTTCATACGGCAGGAAGCCCACAAACTCCTCTCTCAGGTTATGAGCTTCATCGACAAACCTCACCAGCACGGGCAGGTGCTCCTCTCCTGCTATGTCCACCACATCGTCTGTGATGATGGAGAAGAAGTGCGAGTCTCTCACTTCCCTGAGCGTCTCCTCCCGAATGCAGCTCTCACAGATCTCCAGCATCTGTCTCTGCTGCGCTTTCGAGCAGAATAACGTGTTCACCGCGGTGGTCTCAAAGCGCTTCCGCAGGACCTCCTCTCCAGAGTTGATTCGGCACTCCAGGAGTGCCTGAAAGTTATCTGGAGCAAAGAGGCCTTCTGGGATCTCGTCTGCCTCGTGCCCATCCAAGGGTATGTTCTGCTTTCCCATGAGAATCAGGATCTCAAATAACGACTTAAGGTACTCTTTGTTCTCCTTCTCTTCAAGGGTTAAAGGTAACACGTTTCCATCCTGCTGGTTCCCTGTTTCTGCACTGGGGTTCTGAGCATTGCTGTTAGTTTCCTGTTCTTGTTCAGAAGTTTCCTCAACTGGAAAACAAAGGGTTAGTTTTACAAACAGATTCACAAGGAACCACAAAAAACAAACTAGCTTACACTTTTGATTGGCTGACTGTTTAAAATCTACAAACTCATTCATTCACCATTAACAGAACATCAACAGAATAGGATACAAAGTTAGTAAAAGGAGAGACAAATGCTGTTGACAGAGCTTAACAAACTTAAAGGCTGTTATGAAGTAGGAACAATTTTTAATTAAATTACAATGTACTTCACAAACTATTAACATGAATGACAGATACCATAAGAAAAAAGGTGAAAGAACACGTATTTCCACAGGTATTTTTACATTGTACACATATCACATTACTTTCTTCAGGCAGATGGTATAATCCCATTTGACAAATAATGACAGTAAATAACTTGCCCAAGGCCACAGATAAAATTAGAGAAAAAATGAAATAAAATCCAAGATCCACAGAGATGCTGCCTCTCTCTGTTAAGCTACACTTCTACATGGAAGACAGCTCTACAAAAACCAACATAATATAGATTCCTATAACA
>LZPO01117082.1:3986-19631 GCA_001675575.1 Neotoma lepida
AGAGTATTGCATTATGGCATCCTTTGATTGAATATGAGGCCTGCTCCACAGAAGGGAATTCATACCTGATGCTGTAAACCTGGTTGAAAGCCTGTGGCTATGGAGACCCTAGGAAGAAGGTAGGTAGCATGCTACCTGGCTAAACAGTCATATTTGTCAAAACGCCTTCTAATTGTTTATGTTTATTCTCCTACATCCGAGCTGCTCTCAACCCTGGTAGCAAAGGTTCTTCTTTGTAGTGAGCAGGGGTTAATGGAGAGACTTCCTACTTGTCAAAGTTCTCAAAATTAGTGACTGAGTGCACAGCTCTAAGGGGACATGGATATCAATGTCCAGGACTCAAGGAACTTTCCAGAAAAGGGAGTGGAAAGAGAGTCAACGCCAGGAGTTATGGAAGAGAGCTGTGAAATGCTGCCTTGGGGACATGATATGGTTGTTGTGCTGGTGAATTGACAGCAGCCATGGTTACCAGCACCAGATCAAGCCCCTCAAGATTTCAGCACAGATGAGGGATGGCTCATGAGGTCCTCCTCTGAAACAAGGACTACTATGGCTGAGAGGCGGAGAGTCAGTTTTCTTTAGGGCTGTGGCCACTGGTAGGTTTTCCATGCTCCGGAGTGGCTAAGGACATACCAAGAGCACTGAGGGCATAGAGTAGGATTAAACAAAACAAAAGAGGATATGAAGTCGGAAGGGGATGTTGTGGTGGAGTCTGGGAGAGTTGGAGGGAAGACATGAAGGCTGGATGTGATCAGAACATATTGTATACATGGGTAAAATTCTCAAAATATAAAATGTTTTTTAAAAATAAAATGATCCTNGGGGAGGGAGCAAATGAATAACTCCTCACACACACAAAGCTAGAGGCATCATAATATCTACTAGGAGATGATAATAAACAGCGACTAGAGAGATGACTCATCAGTGAGAAGCATTTGCTGCTCTCTCAGGGGATCCAGGTAGGGATATCAGCACCCACACAGTGGCTCACAACCATTATTAAGTCCAGTGCCAGGGGATCTAACATCCTCTTCTGGCCTCCCAGAGCACTTCCACTCAGGTGCACAAGGCCCCCCTGCCACATCCACACGTGATGAAATGATAAATGATAAAATGATAAAAAGAAATCCAACAATAAGTGAGCTAATGAACTAAATAGACAGCTCTCAAAAGAAGTCATACAAATGACCAAGTAAGTACATGAAAATATGCCCAGTCCCATTCATTTGTAAAATGCAAGCCCAATCACAGTATACTGGGGTGGGGAACCTCAGCAGCAGATTGCTAATGCAGTGCTGGACTTGCTCTCCATTATGACATCTCATCTCATCTCACTTAGAATGGGTATCAAAAAGCAAATGACAGCACAGTGAATGGTGAGAAAAGGGAACTCGTATACTGTTGGTAAGAATCTGAATCATTATGGCCATCATGGAAAGCAATATAGAGAATCCTCACAAAAACTGAAAATAGAACCATCATAGAGTCAACAATTCTCTATCTGCATATACAGTGAAATGATGAAATCATTACACCAACATATCTTGGCAGTTTGATTCATAATAGTTACGATATAGAATCAATGACTTGATCCCAGCACCCACATAAAAGCAAAGCATGATAGCGTGCCCCTCCCCAGTCCTTGATGAGGAGGGAGACAGAAGCATCACAGGGCCTCCTTGGATGGCCAGTCTATCTGAAACAGTGATCTCTAGGCTCAGTGAGAAAACTGGTTTAACAAATAAGTCAAGAGTAATAGTGGAAGGCATCCGACTTCCATCTCTAGCCTGCATACATGGGTACAAACATCCACGCACACACACAGCATACATACCACACACGGATACACTACACACACATAGAAAAGACATCACAGACCATCAATCAGCTACAGAAATGCCTGTCTCTTATACACATCTAGATGTGTATAAGAGACAGGCATACATACCACACACGGATACACTACACACACATAGAAAAGACATCACAGACCATCAATCAGCTACAGAAAGAATGAAATCATTTGTAGCAACACAAATGGAGGCTGTTATAATGAGTAAAATACGTCAGACAAAGAAAGAGTAATAACACGTGTTCATCTCCATTTGTGGAAACCAGTAAGTCAGTCTTAGGGAAGAATGAGTGGGATAGTGGTCACTAGAGACTGAGATGTAAGGGAATGGGGGATGGAAAGAGGTGTTCACAGTGTGCAGCTATGTGATGAAACATCTACAAAATGAGAGCATTACATCTCCAGCACACAGACATGATTAATGGCTGACAAGATGGAAATGCTTGTACCCTGATTTGATTATTAAATATTGTATACATGTGTTGAATTACCATAATATACTCCCACAAAGATGTACAAATAATATGTCTTACTAAAAATAAACTAAGGAGAAGTGTAAAAAATCAATTGTGAAGTATTTACACAATGGGACATTCCTCATTACAAACTGTGACATAGATGAATCACAAAGTAATTATGCAGAGTGATAGAAAAGAGACAACGGGGTATTAATATATGGATTGTATGGTTCTCTNAATGACAAAGTCTATAAAATGTAATTGAATCACTAGAGACAAGTCACAGAGCAGTGGCTTCTAGGATCAGGGGGCTGGGTGTGGAAGGGAACAAAGGCAGTGATCCCAAGGGACATGGGACACTCTCAGATGAATGGGCAAACTTACTGTGTTTATTGTGGCTAAGGTTTCCTGCATATATAACTATGTCAGAATGATCAGATAGCATACTTTAGATGCCTATCAATTATGCCGCAGTAAACCTGTTTTTCAAGTGAATTTTGAATTTTATCACCTTGGTTTTATTTTATAATGATCCTATTTAGCTAAATATTTTAAACATTTTACATGCTTAAAAAATTACAAACTCAGTCCTTTTTTGTTATAAAGCTAACTCTTGGATTTCCATGGAATTCTAGAATTCAAAAGACATGTATTAGATCTATATCTAGTTAAGTGTGTTATTAATATGTTCTGAAGTTATATGAGAGTCTCAGAAACCTGACAGGTCTCATTATTATATGGTATTAATTATATTCTAATATTAAATGCAGAATAGGAAAAAAAACAGATTTCTTTGTCAATTTTGATTAGTCTTTAACCAAAGATAGTCTCATTTTGGGTACAATCCAGTCTGACAAAACCAAACTTATTTTACCAACAGGTTTGTTTGGTAAAGATTGGCATTACTGTAGGAAAAAAATGTGTGTCTTGGTTAACTATTAGAAAACTGGATTGGTTTTTTATCTTGTTTTTGCTAGTTTTCCTTTTTGGAACTTTCTGTGGTGGCCTCTCACAATTCTAAAAAATAACTCCCAACCTCAGGGCTGGCCCACGCCTTGTGATGACATGCACTGATTTGCAGAACAGATAAAAATGTCCTTAACATTGGGCTTTGGGTGCTTTCCAGAGTGAGCTCCTGAGAAACACCAGAGTCAACAAGTGGGAAGTAAAAACAGGGGACTTCATCTACGGAAAGAGGAAATGCCAAATTCCCTCGGCCTCCCTGGAAAAATCCTTGTCAGGTACTTTTGAATACCTTCTGCCCAATAAAACTTCAATGACTAAACTCTGGGGTTCACAGTATGTCTTACTTCACATGTGCACCAGCTCCTTCTGATGACCCAAGGAAACAAAATGCTGCATATGCTGCATGCCTCCAATGACTCTCTCTCTCTCTCTCTCTCTCTCTCTCTCTCTCTCTCTCTCTCTCTCTCTCTCTCTCTCTCTCTCTGTGGTTTTCCAAGACAAAGTTTCTCTCATAGCCCTGGCTGTCCTGGAACTCCCTTTGTAGACCAGGCTGGCCTCAAACTCACAGAGATCTGCCTGCCTCTGCTAACTGAACGCTGGGATTAAAGGTGTGCACCACCACCACTGCCTTGAATACACTGTTAGACCATTTAGAGGTTGTGTAAGGTGAGGAATTTGCTCGGTATTCTTCCTTACAGAATACAAGTGCTGAACTTGGTCTTAGAGATGATGACATCACANCTGTTCATGCATCTTGACTCTATGAGGACTTCTTGCTTATTCCCACTCTTTACAAGAATCCCGCAGTCTTAATATACTTCAAAATTTACAGTCCCCAGAAAATAATTCTTTCATTATATGTTGGCATAATTAAAAAAAATTCTTGATTCTAGACTACCAAATCATTCTTTTAAACGTACCAAAAGGTGCTTCTTTACAGGGGACATCTTTATTTCAGATCAACCCCCTACAGCCAAAACAATAGAACTTATTAGGAAAAAAAAAAAAAGAGGAAAAGAGACGAACTGGGTGCAGCCAACTGACTACTGCATGGCTCTTGACACTGGCAATTACTGGACATAGCAAATGCCTGGGTATCAGTCAGTTTCCTGCAGCTGCTTACGTTTCCAAACACACATAACCTGCCCTGCCTATCAGTTACTTTGTGGGGATGATCAGGTGTTCCACAGCATAGGACCTAACTATGCCACATGAACTTCAGTTTATAAGCAACTGCAAGCTCTAGATCATATCAACACTACCATGAAGCCAGAAGTCCCANGGTGAATGCAGACTTCTAGTTACTCTGGAAGCACTTCTATTCCACTAACTCCTGTAGGTGGTATCCAAAACTTTAAGTTCACTCTTTTTGTCCAAATTGCACAAGGCATTTAGTCTCCAATGGCAACCATATTCATGGCGGGCTTATAAAAACTGACCAAATATTAATACCAGAAGACACATCCCTGGAAGGATAGGTACTGTATTGGGAATTTTAGGAAAGACTGAACTTTCTATAATCCAAGAAAGACATTATTTAGAAGAGGGAAAAATATCATTTCAAAAAGAAGTAACAAAAAAAGATAAAACCTTTTAGTAGAGAATTATATATTGCACAAATGTAAATATATATATATGCAAGCTTTTCCTGAACTCAAAGGAGGAAAAAGAGCCTTCACCCTTTACTTCAATTCATCAGGGTTACTGACAATGTGGCTACAGATGACAACAATCCACACTTCTCAGTGCAAAGATTAGGGATAAGGACCTATTACAGAAAATGGGCGGGACTTAAAAGCCCGTNAGTCTTNAAGACACCCACAGTAGAGAGCATCAGAAGAATGCCGGGTGCATACCCATGTTCTGCCAATGGGAAGGGACAGGCAATATTGCAAACTGACATGAGAATTCCAGTTCCAGTTTCTGTGAAATCCTGATTGCTCCANGTCTGACTATTTGTCTCTCCCCAGCACTTNTAATATTTGGCATATGTGAAAGGAATCATTTTGTTGAGAGCTTTCACCAGATTTCTTCTCTGCCACAAATACCCATTTGTTTCACCAAGCTACAATGTAGTATAGTATCAAAATAACAGGACAGATAAAATTATTATCAACAAGGAAAAGTTTCACAAACTGGACTGAAGACTAGTCCTTCTTTGGATTAGAATGAGTCACATAAAGTCATAATCATACAGTCAATTTATTCAAAAAGAAAAAAAAGGAGAAATTTAAAGAGGAGATGTTATNAAGTATAGAAGACCATAGATACAGGAGGAAACCCATCCAAATGATTAAAAATGTGAAGTGGACAAGGAAGGACTTTAAAGCAAGTTGTTATCTTACAAAGCAGCTGTGACTGCATGCTTGAGTCATGTGCAAATCCAGCCAGCTTAAACTCCAGAATGGCTGGGGGAGGGGCTCATAAAGGGGTGTGGGCACCTATCTGAGGAGCCATTGGCAGTTGATAGCCTCTGGGGTCATCAGTTTTCTTAAGGATGTGGCCCCTGAGAAGGTATCCATACTCCATTAGATGATCCTACTTCCATAAACACACAGGTAGCACTATGTGGACTCAGAGGGTTTTTCTTAAAAAAAAGAGAGAGCATATGATATGCATGTATGACATTCTCAAACAATAAAAAACATGTTTAAGCTGGGAGGTGGTAGCACACACCTTTAATCCCAGCAGTCTGGAGGTAGAGGCAGGCAGATCTCTGTGAGTTCGAGGCCAGCCTGGTCTATAGAGCAAGTTCCAGGACAGCCAGGGTTACACAGAGAAACCCTGTCTCAAAAATAAACAAACAAACAAACAAAAATGGTTAAAAAAAGATGCTCTAGAACATTCCTGATGCTGTGACACTTTAATACAGTTCCTCATGTTGTGGTGATCCCCAACCATAAAGTTATTTGTTTTGCTACTTCCTATCTGTAATTTTGCTACTGTTATGAGTCACAAGGTAAATATCTGATATGCAGGATATCTGATATGCGACCCCTATGAAAAGGTAGTTCAATCCTGAAGGGGTCGAGACCCGCAGGTTGAGAACTGCTGCTCTGGAACAAATAATTCTAAATTGGATGAGAATTGAACCAGTTTCACAGTAGACAGGATAAAGAAAGTTTTAGTGAATGTGTAGAGGGGTGGTAAAGTATATCTAAATCCAGCGAAAAATACAGTCCCTAGGTATTTAAACCTAGTTTAAACCATCATTAAAACGTAATGCATAAAACCATTCATACTCGAAAACAGCGTAAGTCACTAACAGGATGTGTCTGTCCTTCTGTACGCAATGAGANAAAACAAGGGGACAGAACTAGCAAGAGTGATTGATGAGGGCATGAGCTAATCAATACATGGAGTAGGCGCTCTTCAGGTCTCTACTGCATTAAGTACAAGATTCTCAAACACAGGTCACAACAACACACTTCTACGAGCAGAAAGCATCAGTTCTATTTTTCAGCTGTAGAGTGCAACCAAGAATGAGTTGCAAAAGGATGCAAAGACAAGACAACAAAACCCGGAAGTAAGCCNACAGATTTCATCTACCCTCCAGAATTTGAGATGGGCTCAAATTTATGTTGTATGTTCTTAAATACTTTGGTTTGGAAAAATTTTTTTTAAAAAAGGTTAAAATTATCGAACTGTCTTTTCAAACCAAGAGGCTGGAAAAATGAAAATGAAAGCATGAACTTAGACCTGTGCCCCTTGTCTTGCCCTACCCTTTCTCTGTGGGATTGAGTTTCCATTCCCCTCTCCAAAGCCTACTGCTTGGGCTGCTGCGAGGACGTAACTCACGAGCAGAAGGGGCAGAAAAGCCTTGAACTAATCATCTCATGTGTCTATCAGCCCCCCCTCCCTGCCCTTCAGCCACAGGTATGCCATCCCAGCTCCACTTCAGAAGCAGTTCTCCTTAGGGTACCTTCAGCTAGTGGTGGTGTCCTTATTGTCTGCAGTATAATACCTGTGCCTTCCCCTCCATTCCCACCCCTCTCTCCTCATACCTTCCCTCTTTTTTTTTTCTTGTACAGATTTGCTCTAAGTTGCCTATACTCTTTACCACCCCAAACGGACTAGTGGCCACCAAGGACCATTGACTTCATCACTTTGCCTAGCCTTCTCTTCTTCCCAGTTTCCTCCTTCTCTGCAACGAAGTGTCGTTTCCCTAGGAACCAGGCTGTATCTGAGTGTCTGCATCTTATCTCTGGGTTCTAGAGTTGAGTCTGAGACAGAGTGATTCCCAGTCGGTTTTTGTTGACTCCATGACCGAACTTATAATAGTAAATGCAGAAGACTGGAGAGCAAACAGAGCCNTGAGGGCGAGCTGCAGAACCANACTGTGGATTAAAGCAACCNTAAGGTAGCTCAACTTTTGGCACTCCTGATGACAGAAGAAGTCACGGGATAACACAAAAGTGTGAAGGATACAGAGGCTGTTAAACATCTTCAGTGGCTATGCTGACTGCTCCTGCAAACAATGTGAGGACACAGAGAAAACATACCTTGGGGAGTCCAGCACGCATCATCTACATCCAGCCACGCTAGAAAACACATGAGCAGACCAGTTGCAGTGAGAAAAACCTGAAATGTTCTTTGGGAATTGACCCCCACGTGGATGCTGCCACATCACCCACAGAATAGATCCAGCTGTGTTCTTCGAAAACCCACAAGACCCCACTGACCAGCCACTGGAACTAATAAAGGAACTCAGCAAGTTGACTGATTCTATCATCAGCATCTAAAGCTATAACCTCACACTGGCAAGAACCAATGAAAAGCATCTCAGAAATAAAGACCCATTGATAGTGCTGACCATCACTGTGAAAGCCCCAGAATAAACTCAGCAAAATGCGAGCCCTCGTGAGAAAAGGATGAATGGTGTGGGACAGAAAAAGACAACCAAAAACCGGAGGCAGGCACACTATTGTGGAAAGGAGCATGGGTGCTTTAAACACGTCACCCCATCCCAAAGTAACTTTTCTATTCAAAGTAATCTCAACCAAAACCCCAAAAGGATTTTATACAGAGGCGGAGGTGACATTTCAGAGGCAGTTTTTAAAATAAAAAGACATTGGAAAAATTGAAGGAAAAATAGGTTTTATAAAAAGAGAAGGGAAGAAATAACAAGCCCAGGAAACAGTGGAGAAGAACAGACAGATGTAGGGACGATGTAGGCAGAGTTGTAAAGTTAGTAAAGGCCAGGGAAATATAACTTTAAAGGAAGTGAAGAAAATGAAATTCATCTTCCTTAGGTTTCACAAAATCTGTGGAAATATAAATGTAGAGAAAGTTTGTAGATGTGTGTATTGTTCTAGGCCACTGCAGGGAAAGAGAGCTTTCAAATTACTTTTATTTTATGTGTCTGAGTGTTTTGCCTGTGTGTATGGCTTTGTACCATGTACATACATGGTATCCACAGAAGCCAAAAGAAGGTATCAGATCCCTGAGGAATAGAATTATAGACAGTTACTAGCCACCATGTAGGTACTAGGAATTGAGCCCAGGTCCTCTGGAAGTGCAGCCAGTGCTTTTAATTGCTGAGCCATNTCTCCATGTCTGGAAAGTGAACTTTTAAAAACAGCATGAAACACAGCAGTGGAAATCATTTAGACACTGTGTTTTCAGTGTCTCCTGAGAAAAGCTCTTCTATGAGAACTCCAAACATTTCATGTATGGAAGGCTTTGGTAGCATTGTCTCTTGAAAGGAAAAGATTGAAACCTACCTGAATGTCCACAAATAGGGGACGAGTGGAGAGGCACCCGTGTGTTCCTTCTGTGTCCTATATGGTACCAAGGAAGGGGCAGGGGGCATTTCTATTTACTGTCATGAGCAAACATTTAAACATCATGAGTGGGAAGCTAATGTTCAACTATTCATAAAGTAGGAACACAAGGATATTTAATTCTGCTATAGGGAACAAGAATAAGGAAGGCAATGAACAAAATCCAGCACAGGTACTAGGGACATATAGCAAATCAGTGAGTGAGCAATGACCCAANACCAAAGAGAGCNCATGGGGCTGAACAAAATTAATAAAGGATAAATATAGGAAGTGCCTTCTGACGGATGGGAAGGATGGAAGGCTCAAGAGAAATTAAATATTCATAAGGCACAAGCACCATCACCTCTGGGGTGATCTGTGTCATCCATCAATCAACCCACGGATAACTCCCCTTCTCTACCTGACCCTGGCAGGTGAGTACCACCACCACTTGGCAGGCTACAGGCAGGCCACCTTGCCCTTGCATCCATGCCTAACAAAAAAGGTAGAAGTTGACTCCGGAGGCTTTCTGCATGATGCCTTCCTTCCCCAATCTGAACTCTGGTTCTCCTTGCCATCCCATCAGTCAGGGAGANAGGAGGTGATCCAAAGACAAGGGAGGGAAAGATGTAAACGACTAGAGATTATGTGAACTTTGTAGCTTACTGATAGTAAGGAGGTCCCCATCCTTCTCTTTCTGCTTGTGAGTGTTTCTACTGAATCCAATAATAAGGTCTGTAGTTCTGTGTGTCTCAATTGGTCTGTGCATCTTACTGTTCTGTGACCTCTTAGATAACTTTCTCATCAAATACTTAGCTTTTGTGCATAAAGTAGGCGCTGACCAAGACACACATCTATAAGCTCCAATTCTACAGCTGGTACACAGGATGGAACATAATAAATGACCATGGGTCTGAAACTGTGGCAATCTTTCNGCAGAGGATGGGGGATAATTACTAACTACTGGGGTATAATAACTGTCAACGGTGACTTAATCTGAACCACCGAATGTCTTTACAAGCAGAGTGTAGGTATGTGTTCTTAAAGCATTTATGAGGTGAAATGCTTTGCCAAGAGCAAGGTGTGTGGACATTCGCATTTTACAAAAGAGAAAAGCTAGAACTCAGAGGACGAGCGAACACTTACAGCAGCTGCAGAAATGAGTCAAAACCCCCAATTTTACAAAACNGGAAGCAAGAGGTTGAGTCACTTACTAGTGTAACTAGGTGAAAGCTTGATCAAACCAGAGGCACAAAGCTGCCAGGCTCGCATGCTGGCTCCACTGCTGTAGGCAGCAAACTGTCTGTCTTGCGCTGAACTATTGGGGATGGATGGCTTTGAGGGGGGAATCGCATAAGCTCACTGGATACAAATGCTTAAGAACAAACAAAGGTTCTTAATACAATTGCCATGAAATCCTATAGCCAATGTCCCCATTTTCCCAAATCCTAGGCATCCTGCTGCCCTGACGCAGAGGAAAACTACCCCCCACGANGGATTTGCCAGCGGAAAGATTAACTGCTTTTCCATATTTTAAAGACTTACTGTCTGCTTATTAACATGGTGCTTGGAGGGGCCTGGGCAATGTTAGCTGTACATTTATGTGTACAGTGTGTATTTATGGCCCAGGGTGCATGGCTGAACTTCATAAAGCACACCTCCATCCTGCTGGGCCCCACAGTCAAGCTGACATCATAGTGTAGAGTTGCCGAGGCTGGTGGGATTGCCTGGGGCCAAAGNACCGGAGGAGGGAAACACTTCAATGGAGAAACACAGTGGTGGCCAAGACNCAGAGATGGGTCAAAATGCGTGAAATAAATGAGGTCGCCATGGGAAAGGGAGTTGGGAAGAGAGAAGCAATTTGATGTGTCCATTACTGGATGTGAAATAGCCCAGTCCTCCTTTCCCCTTCACGGCAGATGGAGCTGGGGCTGGAAGGGAAGGATGATACACTCTCCAGACAGCCTCTTCTCACTGCAGTGGCAGATGCATGCTATCTTCTGAGGACTGATCACATGTCGAAATGGATTCTGAGGCTTCCGCTATGCTTACCCCAGCAAACAAGAAGAGGAACTCAGAGATAAGAGACAGCAAGAGATAGAGTTAGCAGGATCACACAGCCAGAGAATTGGAATGGCTTGCCTTTCACAATATCGGTACAGAACTGTGCTCTCAAAACAAAACAAAACAAAACAAAAACAAACAAACAAAACAAAACTACGCAGGATAAAAAGCTTAACTGCTTTGAACCTAGACTGAAGTCTTTGCTCTTTGTAGACCTTAACCCTCTANAGATTATCTCCATTCTTTCTTTGGGTAAAANGGGGCCTGGGAGATGGCTCAGTGGATAAAGTGTTTGCCATGCAAGCATGAAGACCAGAGTTCAGATCCCCAGAACCCATGAAAAGCTGGGCAGCATAGTTACCACCTGTAATCCTAGCACTTGAGAGACAGAAACAGGATCTTAGAGGTAAGCTGGCTAGATATCGCAGCTAGAAATGGGGGTGGGGGGCTTCAGATCCAGCTAAGACCCTGCCTCAGTAAATAAAGTAAAGAGTGATTGAAAAAGATTCCCAACTCAAGGCTTCCACAAACATCACACACACACACATGTATGTGAACACACATGTGTAACCCCACACATGCAAACCATCATATACATGGCATACACACACATACATATGCAAAAAAAAAGTTGGGCAAAGCAGAAGTCACAGTCATGGAAGTCCTTTGGATTTGGCATTGATCTTGATCCATTGTGCACACATCTCTAGTTAAGCTGGCTCTGCAATGGGACCCTGGTCTTCCTGGAATTTAGAAGATGCCCTGTCCCATACCTGGTCCCCAGAACACACCAGAAGGCCTCATCCTGATCTACATAGGAAAGTCTNGGGGTATGGTGATTGAAATACAAAGTAGAACTTGAATACTGTACAGTCCCATTCTGAGTTGTTTGCCCCAACTGACGCCTGGGCCATACCTAAAACAAATTCCATTACAATCTCAGGGGACAGACCCAAGCATTGAGGTTTTATAACGATCACTGAGGGCTTCCAACATGCCGTCCTGCCCCCTGTATCTAGACTTGTGTTTCTCAAGTTTAACCTGCTTCTACATGAACTGAGCATCTTGCTGGTTTGNAGCTTTGGGCTAGAAAGTCTGGGGGTATGGTGAGTTTGCCTTGCTNGTCTGCTCCTATCTAATGATGCTAGCTCTGAGGTTTGCAGTTTCCTCCTCTCATTTATTTCTAAGTCAGTTCTAAGTCACTAGATGTCCCTGCTTCCAAAAAGTTCTCCACACAGCAATAAGTCTGGCCTCATTCTCCTATGCTGTGGCTTGGGTACGGGTATCACTAANATAAAACCCAGCCAACTCCATATAGGTGTACACACCAATGCTTACAGCAATGTTTTCTCCTGTACCACTGAACTGGAAACTATGGAGGAATAGATACCAACATTCTAGGGTGTAAGGATGTCCTGAAAATTAAGGTTTGGGGGATATTTTAAAAACCATGCCCTTTTGGTAATCTAATGGCACACATGGGGAAGCACAGCTAAGAGTGTCATCAACAAGAGGCTCTGTGGGTATGAGTTGGGAGGCACAGACACACAGAGAAGGAAACCTTCAAACAAACAAACAAGCTAGGAGCACTCAGACCAGCAGTCACAAGGGAATACTTCCAACCCCAGGGGTGTCCTGGCCATCGTGCTACTCCCCTCCACACATGATTTCCTAACAAATGAATTCTGNACAAGATGCAACAGGCCTGGGTAGTCCAGACCCTTTCTTAGTCTCACAGTTCTCCCAGATTCCAAGCCTTTTTGCTTCCAATTGACTTCTGATGAACAGATTCCTGCCTGCCTGCCTGCCTGCCTGCCATCCTTAGAAGTTCTGCTTTGAACTCCACTCTCCTTTCTTCCTCTCTTTGGGTACACACATCCTCTTCTTTGTTCAGGAATCCACCTTTCCTCCAGGCAGTCCCCATATTCTGATGAGCCTGACATGTCCAGGCAAGTCACCTGGGCACTAGCAAATGGGTACAGTTCCTCTTCCTGAAGAAACAATGGGCTCAGAGATGGGCATGGCACCTTCANGATTTCACTCAAACAGAAACACAANTGTCTTAGCCGTCTGTCTGCACAACAGGAAAGCATCAGTCTCAGGAGTTATTGGCAGCTACCCTGGGCCCAGTGTTGGAAATACATGCGAAGAAATACCTAGAGCAGTAGTTCTCAACCTATGGGTCGTGACCCCTTTGGCAGCCCTCTATCTCCTAAACTATTTATATTACATNACATACATAACAGTAGTAGATTTACAGTTATGAATGAAATTACAGTTAGCAACAACATAATTTTATGGTTGGTGGTCACCACAACATGAGGGACAGCGTTAAAGGNTCACAGCATTAGGAAGGATGAGAACCACTATCCTAGAGAAAACCTGGGTCTTGGTCCTAACCTCTGGAAAACTAGAATGAGCCTTACCTGAAGCCAACATCTCAAGGTTTCCTTTTACTACTTAGCTTGCTTGAGTTGAACTTTCTGTCATTGTAAATGAAAGTCTATCAAGCAATCTTTTGCTTGTTAAATTCCACATGAAGGCCATCATCTGGTTGGTCATTTTGTGGTTGGAAAACCCTGGTCTTAAGGAGCTGAGTCTTAGAAACCATAAGCCTGGCTTTTGACAGGTCTACTTGGAACAGTCCAAGACCCAGACTGGCACAGAGCTCCTCTGCTCCATTTTATAGTATGGGAAATGGGTCTCCATTTTCACAGTTAGGTACCAAGATAAAACGGCACCAGTAGTTTTTGTTGTTGCAGGTATTTCTTTTAAAATGCATACAATGGGTATATTGTGGCACTGCATTTTTGGCTGGCTGATAGGCAAGAGCACACAAAAAGTCAGAACAAAGCTTTGTCTGCAGGGTACGAGTGTATTTATTATACTATAGACAAAAATGCATCAGTAACAGACATCACAGTGGCTTCCTGTCACCCTGCAGGGATTTGCTGGGATTGATGGTGCTGACCAGACCTTGAAAGCAACTTGGGTAGGAAGTTCTTTGGCACTGTCAGCCCAAGGCAGGTGGCAGGGAATAGTTTTTTTTCATGTGCTTGAAATACTGGAGGAGGGGGGAAGTCCCATAAACAAAAAGTCAGAAAAATCCAGTGTCCTTTCAATTGAAGAAAAAGTGAATTGTAAAAGGGACTGAGAAGAAAAGGTATTTCCAAAATTTGGCTATTATTTGAGCTTTTCAAAGTTTTTTTTTTCTCCTAGGATTGTCAGTAAATCATGTTAATTATGACATGAATAATTTTCTTTTAATCCCTTAAGAAGAGTCAGGAATTCGTTAAATACTTTCCCTGGAACTATTAGAGTCTTTTCTTATAAATAATGACAGTAATCGCTAGCATTTATGGAGTGTTTACTTAGTGCCAAGTGTTTGTAAGAGCAATTCCCTTCCAACCTTCACACCAAACAAAANAGCAATGCTATTATCTGTCTGATTAACAGATGAGGATGTTCACCTACAGAAGGGAATCAAAATGACTTTTGAAGATCTTGCAAAGGACAGGGCAGCAACCATTATCACTCCTCGAAGCTGGCCTGCTGGATGCCACACCCAAATGTCCATCACTAGTGTGGCCATCACCACCACCCTCATCAGCTACTGCTCACTGAGAACTTCTGCCATGCTGGCACTATGGGAAGACCTCTGGCCTAAAACAAACTCATTGTGAGATGAGGCAGGCAGGGCCCTGATCATCGCAGGAAGGCTTCCTATTCAAGGCAAGTTGTTTCAAAGAGTGTTTTCACCAACAAGCAGAAATCAGTAGTTGCTGGCTCTACCCCCAAGTTTTCCTGCAACAGCCTAAACATGACTGATATATGACCACACTGGTGGTGATGGTAGTGAGTTCCACCCCCAGCACACCTTGTACAAGCCCAGGGAACATGAATCCAACATTAGTACACAAATTGTCCAGTTTGATGCAAACCTCAATGATAAGGGTAACATTAATTACAAATTGCAAAAGAGTTACCCTTGGCTTAGATGGCATGGCTAATAGGTGTCAGAGCTACAGTGTGGGCTCAAACTGTCAGACTGCAGAGAGCCCCCTTTAGAACCTGACAATTCTTCAATGACCAGAAACTGACTGGAATATCTGTGCTCTGTTGAGGGAGCAATCACAGCTCCAATCTACTCTCTAGCCTGTCATCAGCTTCTGCAGGCTCTGCACAGATTAAGTTTAGGTATTTAAATAGGAAAGCACCAGACAGAACTGCCAGGAAGTCCAACTAATGCACAGAAGTATAAATTCTGATCATCGATAATTGCTTTTGGAAGGCTGGCCCACTCTGCATGACATAAAGAAGGCATTATTTTCCTGTATATTGTGTTAAGGACAAGGAAACCAGTTGGATAAGAAATAAGCCAGTTTGCATACAAAAGAGGGTTAGAATGACAGCAGTATGCAGTCTACTACCCCCATGTTATGCATGGGAAATGAGATATTTGGACAAAGCTATTGAAGCAGTAAGTGGGACCAGACTTCAAACCCAGGCCATGTGGTTGTGGAACCTGAGTATGGACCTATCT
>LZPO01117082.1:67209-110405 GCA_001675575.1 Neotoma lepida
TTTTTTGCTTTGTTTTTTGAGACAGGGTTTCTCTGCATAGCCCTGGCTGTCCTGGAACTTGCTTTGTAAACCAGGCTGGTCTCAAACTCACAGAGATCTGCCTGCCTCTGCCTCCAGAGTGCTGGGATTAAAGCAGGCTTGGATGTTTAGATGAATGGCAGAACATGGCTTCATTTATCCAAGGGGTCAGAGGGATGCTTCCTGCCTGTTCATACTCTCACTTTCTGCAGAAGCTCTTGGCCTTAGGGACACTGACTCGGTCTTGCCGAGGATCACAACAAACTCTAGGTCTGTCCAGCAGACAGCATTAAAGAATCGGTCTCCTAAAGCTGTGCTGCTGAGACGGTAGCCACAAGCTTTATGTAGATTTATTTTGAAATTTGTTTAAGATGAAGACAATTATAAAGTCAGTCCGTAGGTTACCTGAGTTATAGTTCAATGTTCTATAAGAACTGTGGTTGGTGGCTGTGCTTTTGCATGTCCATTGTTGTAGAAAGTTCTTTTGAACATCCACACTGGGATTACACTAATTTTCCCTGAGTGACACCTCTGTTAACGGTAGGTCAGGTCCTTACTGATTCCAATGGCATGCTGTTCGTTGTGCAGATAGAGACATCCCCAATGCCCTTAGCCCATGCCATTCAGTCAGGTAATGTGTACCGAGTATAGAAGTGGATTCCATATTCATTTACTGATTGGCCATTTCCCCCCAGTTGCACAGAGTCCAACGTTCCCATAGTCTCTGCCTCAATTTCCTTTTTAGATAATTCATTCCTACCCAAACATCCCTGACATCATCCTTTTATCTTTGGTCCATATCTCTGTCTAATATTGTAAATACTGGCCAACACAATACAGGAGACAAAGCAATTTTTTTTTTTTTTACAAACACCAACTGGAAATCTTTAGAGAGGGGCAGGACATCATTAAGTCCACAGGAGTAAGGATGGAGGAAAAGTCCAGTCACCTGGGAAGCCCCTGGCATATTAGGATTGATCAGAAAGAAAACTATCATTGTAGAGGAGGCATGGAAAATGCTTTCAAAGACATTGGTTTCCATAATTCTCCTGAGAACAAGTCTTCACTAAAACTTATTATCAGATGAAAACATCTGATTCTCGCCAACCTGGCTTCCTGTTGTCCTCATATTGGCTGGAAAGCAGTGGGACACAGGGACACTAGCATCTTAGACATGTGACATGTTCCTCCCAAAGCCCTGCTCTCTTCTGGGGTGGAAAGAACAGCATGACAGTTCTACATCTGAGGTGAAAGCTGCTTCTTAATTTAGTGTCTGTGGCATGGGGTGTGTCTGTATAGGGCATGCGCACATGTGCACTGAGGCCAGAGGATGGTACTGCTCTCTGCCTTATGGCCTTGAGACAGGTCTCTCACTGAAACAGAAGCTCACTGTGCTGTCTAGGCTGGTGGGCTAGCAAGCTCCAGCCTGTCTCCACCATGACCCCCAGTTTGGCTTCTGACATGGGTGCTGGGATTTGAACTCAGATCTTCATACTTGCACAGCGGGCTTCTTTTACCCACTGAGTCATTTCCCCAACTCCCTCCACTTTAAAGTTTTTATTTTACAAAAAATGAACTAGCCACAAAGTGAGGAATGGCAAGCCTTGGTAAAGAGATCACAACTGTCATAGGAAGAATTTTTTTTTCATAAAATTTGTAAAGACAAGGAGGAGGAAAAATGAGGAAATGAGGAGGAAGTGGGAGATGAGGAAGGAGAAGAACAGCAAGAGGAAAGGTAAGCTTTCCTCATATAAGGTGGCCGTTCAGGTGGCCATCCATATTCAGATGGCCAGGAAAGGAAGTTCCCCTTGGACAGAGAAGAAAACCGAGGCTCAAGGTCACACAAATAAGCATGTGGGATCTGAACCCAGTGCTCTGTGACCTCAGACCTTCTGTACCTACTACTGGCTGCCTTCAGGAAGACATAGGGTCTCAGGTCCTGCTTGCTCATGGAAGGCTTTCTTTGATGAAAGAAAACACTTAACCTATAGATAGCCAACGCAGATCTGGTCTGTCAGAGTAACCACAGAGCAACTAAAAGACCTTAACTAAAGCAGAAAAGTCAGACAGACCATGTCCACACCAAATGCTTGGTGTGCTACAGCTGAAAACAAGCAAAACTCCCAAAGTGACCAGTGCTTAGATCTGTTGGGTCAGGTGGGAATGACTCCAATGGCAGGTTACCTCCATCCATGAGCACAGCAAATGTTAAGCTAATATCTAGACCCAAGAGAGCAATCAGATGTAGCTAAGAGGGTTTTCTGTGTGTGCATACCACTGGCTGAGGAATCTAGAAAAGTACTAGCTGATACCCTAGTCATGGTCAGATTTAGTCTACGTCATACCGGGTAGAGACAGAAAGAAGANCCAGGAGGTCCCAGCTGCCAGTTCTCCAGAAAGCACTCCAGTTGGTGTGCACTGCTGGGCGCATCTGTTTCTTTTGTANTGAGAACACTGGGCTCCAGGAGGACATGAATGTTTCCTCCTTGGACCATNTATCCCATTTTCAAGTGTACCCTTTCCCTGTTCTGTGAGGATACTGGGATTGGTGCTGGCAGCAGAGGACATGCCTTGTTGGACTTGTTTATGGTCAAGTTTGAATTTCAAGGTTCTGCTAAACACACAAAGATTTGGTCCCCTCATTAGGCAAGAAGCAAATGTGCCAAGAGTGGGGTTTGACAAATCACCAAGGAAGTCACAGAGCAGAAGCAGAGTGCTGAGTCACTCAGTGGTGTCACTCATTGACGGAGATCTAGGCCATTGGATCCTGAAGGTATCATTACGTTTTGAGTACAGGCAGTGCTGTGCTATCTACCTGTAAATGCTGAAAGGCAATTTGAGTGAGCATATGATTCCCTAGACAACCTCTCTAAACTACCCATGAGTTAAATTATGGCCAAAGGGTACAGTATCCTGGGGTGGGCACTTGGAATGAGAGCGTCCTGTGCCAGGTATGGGGAACAGCAGGGACACAATCATCCACCATCAGGTCTGATGAGTTGTTTTTGCCACTTATGATAAATATGATTCAATTGCCTTTCAAGTGAAAAGAACTAGGAGTATTTCCCTATCTTAACCTCCTCATGTCACTCCTCCTAAAGGAACCCTGGTATCTTGGAAGCTGTCTGCAAGTCACCATGTCCCTAAGGGTCTACTAAGAGGATGAAGGCTTGGGGAGATTAGGATCTTCAAGTTCCGACACACAGGGGTAATATGTACTCCAAAGCCATGTTTGGACATTGCAGGATGAGGTTGCTCTGAAAATGTGGGGAGAGGAAAAGGAGAGAGAGGAACAGGAAGAAAGTTTTGCTGGTTTGTTTCTTTTCATCTTTCTACAACGATTTGCTGATTCAGTATTGCTTAGGGAATCTGATTCGAGTTGACCGAGGCACACACCCAACTTTCATGCTAAAATCCTGGCGTGGGAATGCCGAAGCTGCAGACTGGGAGGGAAGAGTGATGGGGAATGAGAAGGCACAGGGCCAATTCCAGTGTTCACTGGAAGGCACTATCAAGCCTGCGGCCGAGATACGGGCTTTGGAACCAGAGGCTCTGACTGCTGCTATCAGCGTGAACTTGAATAATACCTGGTGTTCTAGGAAGTGGGAAGGCAGCTTCTGCAATCCTATGGGGGAGCGAGAAGGCCCATATGGGACAGGATGCTGAATGAATGAAGGCTGAGCACCTTGTCTGGCAATGAGCAAGACCTTAAAGGATGTATAACGTCCACTCACCACTGAAGACGGGTCACCTACCATGTATCCTTTTCTGAGCATCCACATGCCACAGTGCTACAGTTTCTCAGAAAGAGAAGCATGGCCCAGTTCCTAACAGGAGGTCCTGGGGTGGGGGCGGGGCTTCGAGATGTTTGTTTTGGGAGATGCCTTCTGTTTGTTTTGACTGGTGGAATTCACCTAAGAGCTCAGCACTGTGCAGCATTGCAATTTTGATGTGTGTGTGTGTGTGTGTGTGTGTGTGTGTGTGTGTGTGTGTGTGTGTGCCTGCATGCACGGGAGAAAGAGAGAGAGGAGAGAGAGTGGGGATCTTGTATCTGAGGGTGAGGTCTGGATACCTGAGTCTCTGGCACACAGAATTATCACTCCTCAGTACTTTTTTCTCCAGGTCTCCCAACCAGATCCCCAGTGCATCACTTTGAAACAGACTGCCCTTGCCTTCCCCAGAACTTGCTGTGTCTTCTCATTATAGACCAACTGTCAAATCAAGATACCATACTTTGGGCTGTGGAGAAGGCACAGTGGTTAAAGTGCTTACTTTATATGCATGAGGAGGGGAGCTCAGATTCCCCAGAACCCAAGGAAATGCTGGGTAGGCATGGAAGCTCTTCTATAATTCAGCCTCAGGAGGCAGAGACAACCGGGATCTGCATAGCTAGCTGGCTTGGTCCATATCAAGGACCCCTAAGTTTGATTGAGAGACCATGCCTCAGTGAATAAAGTAGAAGACCAANCCAAGANGATTTCTGACATGGACTGCATTTTACATGNACATGCACACACGAAGAGAGAGAGAGACAGAGAGAGACAGAGACAAAGAGGGAGAAACAATCTTTTAAGAATCATTGCTTGCAAAGGGGTAATTCTGAAAAGTCATATATCTGGTAGGATTCATCTATGTCCCTTCTCACACTAGCTATTAAATGATTCTCTGACCTACAGACTCTATAGCCTGGGTATGGAGGTATCCAGTTGCTTGGAGGTAGCCCTGTTCAGCTCTGTCATCATTCAAGGCATCTTTCATATGCCAGAAGAAATTCTTACCAAGACTCAAAAAGTCTCAGTGATTCATACCCACACCAATCTCTGTCTGTTTGGAAGGAGCATAGAGCTATATTTATCATGAAGATTTTGACCTCTCACAAGGTAGCCATTAGCTTCCTCTGTCTTTGCAAAATACTGGTGTTGTCCATAAGTGATGGGGTTGATGGACAGTGAGTAGGCAAAAAGTGGCTGTACTGCTGGGTCATACAGAAATGGGAGGTGAGTATGGCCTTTCCGTCCTCAATGCCAACCATGCCTTTTTGTCACCTTGGTGCCCTTGCCGGAGTGTTGCCTGCCTGTCTGTCCTTTTTCATGCATTGGGTATCATTTCCAAATGTCCTTTCTTTCTCCATCTTCTGTTGATTTGAATGTTGCCTTCTCAGAGATGTTGTCTCTGATTGGTGTGTCAATCTTCTTGACAGCATATATCCTGATTGGTAAAAATCATATGAGTATCTCTCCTACTACCCAATAAGTACCATGGAGGCAGTCTTCCTAGTCCTTTGATGTCAGCCAGNCACTTACTCCCNAAAATGACCCAGTCAATATCTCAGGAAGGAATGTGTGAGTCCCTGAGGAGTTCTTTCCAAGGCTCTGAAGCAGACGTTCGCCCTGGGTGGAATGGAAGTCCTTATAACTCATCCTCATTCCCATGATTAGGTCTTGCCAATCACATGCTTCCTGACAACCTAAAGATGCCCTCCTACAAGGTAGAAGTATGTCTGTCCACATACCCCAACCACCTCGGCAGCACACACTTGCTGGGGCCCAGTGTGCTGATGGGTCCCTCAGCCAATGTGTGTCTGAGCAGTCTAAGAAAGTGGACCATTCTCACTGTGGTGGCACAGACAGAAGCATGGGTTCAGAATGAGCCTTGAAGTTAATTGCAATGGGGGATTTGATGATTTGAGGCCAGCTGTGGGAGAGAAAGGACATGAGACAGCCCCATAGTCCTAATTAAATGTCACAAAAAGAGTGATATTGGCAGGTGTCTGCTGAAAAAATGGCATTGGGTCTAAGTGGGAAGTCAGGGCTAGCTTTCCCATTTAAAGCAATGTCAGTTGGTTGCCTAGAGCCAAAACTTAATAGTCAAAAGCAAAAATGGATGAAAATTTCAAAGTGCAGACTGGGACACAACAAACATCAGGCCCAAATTAAAAAAAAAAAAAGAAAAAAGAAAAAGGAGGGGATTGATTTAAGGCTTACTTTTCAAAGTATGTGACCCTTTAGAACATGAGTATCTCTCTTAGGCACAAGAGAATGATCATGGTACTAACAATCATGGTACTGTGTTATTGTGCCTTAGTGTGTGTGCCATTGCCACCTGGGACTTCAGGCCCAGGTGAGTCAACACTCTATGGGAAGAATAGTCTGGTGCATGTTTGGTTTAGGGCTAGCAGTGGTGAGNGTGTGCCTTTTCTAGGAGCTATGACANAGTCTTCCATTTTTTCCCATGCATTCTTCACTTCAGTTCTGGCTTTTTCTACAACCATTGTGTAGCTAAAGAACCAGGGGCAGAGAAGGGTTTGGGAAATTGTCCAAGGTCACATTGCTACCTACTTTCAGAGTCACAGTTAGAATCTCAACAGTCTAAGCCCATGGCTTGTGCCTTTAAACACCATGTTACAGCANCCACACTACCAGTCAAGAAGCAGCCAACACACTGGATGTTTCCAAACCCAGGTGGAGAGCTGTCTTCACTTGTCTTTATGTAGGGAGTACACTTAGGTGGTGTGAGTTGTAGGGAAAAATACCACCTCTTGTGTTCATAAATCCTTTAAACAACTCTGCACATGTGTAGCCAGCCACCCATTCATCTGACCAACTTTCCAAACTAGCATCCATCCTTCCATCCAGCTAGCCCACCAACCATTCTCCTTTCTCTTACTGTAGCTTGGATTTGCAACAATAACCACTGTAGTCTGAGACACACCCTTTTGTGCCATCTGAGCACTCCAGAGAGGCAAGGGCACACCAACAGCTTAACCCAACAGCTCGCACTGCACTAACATACTAAGGTGTCTTAAAGCCAGAGGGGAAATCTGAGCCCCCGTGGCTACCCTATGAAGTTATCCCCCAGCTTACTAAAAAGGGTGTTGCCATTCCTCAGGGAAAACTATTTTTGATCCGACGATCAGAAAAAGTTGAGCTTTTACTGAAAACATGACAGATGGGCCTTTGCTCTGCAGTTATGGTGACTCGTACAATGATAGTGTTATGATACCAATTTTTCTTTCAGCTAGACTACTGGGAACCAAACGTTGTTGTTGTTGTTCTAACTCTGTCCTGGACTCTCTTTTATATTTATGTTCATGTTTTCCATTTGCCTACTTTTAAAAACTCTACTCCTAACCATGTTTTCTGGGTTGAAATTATGTTTGGTAAACGTTCCTGAAATCCTTGTGGTAACCAGAAGGACTGTAAATATCTGACCATAAAGTTTAGTTGATGGCCTGATGGATGCTTAGCTAGAGCAGAGAGAGGGAGAGGCGACCTAAGCAGAAGCAGAAAGGCCACCATGATTCAGTCCAATGGGCAGGCTTAAGACAGTGACACATTAATTTCTTCCACTGCTGACCNGAGTGATTCAAATTCCTCCCTCCAAAGGAGGGAGAGGGAAAGGGGAAAAGACAGAGAAATCTTAGGTGGAAATAGCTATGTTTGAATGAAAACCTGTGAGTTCCTGAGTTCTCAGCTCCAGATTTGTAGCTTGCTAATTATATGAGATGAACCACANCACTTGTTTATCTCATCTTTGGTTTTCTTCTCTTTCCTTCTACTCCCTTTAAGTAAGCTCCTTGCCCAGCCCTTTCTTTCTGCCAGGGGTTACTCTACAGTCCTGGCTGGTCAGGACCTCTCTATGTGGACCAGACTGGTCTTGAACTTAGGATGCCCCTCCTGCCACTACCTCTTGGATGAGCTCTGGGATTACAGCCATATACCACCTTGGCCTGCTTCATCTTTGGTTATCTTACCTGTAATAGAGCCCATAGTTCTACCTAGTTCATCTGATGGTANGAAGAAGATGAGGCATGGAGACAAAGCTGTGGGAACCCTAATGTGATCTTTAAATGGGAGTAATGTGTATTACTTCCTGTAAATAAAACACCAATATTCCAATACCACAGTCTAGGAAATATCTAAAACATAGTTCTCTGGCTCTTAGAACCAAACTGTGTAATTGGGGATGGGGAATGAAACAAATGTTCTCTCTCTCTCTCTCTCTCTCTCTCTCTCTCTCTCTCTCTCTCCCCCTTCTGGATCCTGGCCCACAGTGATGTGTCAGACCTGGCTCTATCACAGCAGCATTCCTTCTGTCAAAATGCACCATCTAACACTTCCCTTTGGCCAGAAACATGACCAGGAGGCCACCTTACCTCATCATCGCAGCTAATGGAGCATTTGCCATACAGGGAGGCACACTGTGGGGGGAAGGAGAAAGGGAACCATGTTACTGGGTCATCCCAGCATTTGCTGCAGCAGCTGCTTAGCTATGGAGGTCATGGCCTGTGACGCAAGTACCAGGTTCCATCCAAGGGGACGGTTTTAAGATGAGACTTGGCTGCGCTCTCAGGAGTCCGTCTGAATTCAGAATCATAGTATAAAAGACACAATGTGGGGAGGGCTGGCTCTTTTCCAACCCTCTTAATTTATGTTGTCATTCAACTCTGATGATATCTCTTAAGGATCTCAGATCTTTTGGTAACAAAAGATATAATTATGTCATTATTTAATTTAAAACTATTTCTCAATGACTTTAAAAGGAAACTCTTGTTTATGTTCTTGGTTTGTAGTTTCCTATCATACCATAATTTAAGAAATGATAAGCTCTTTATGCATCCATCCTTGGATGGGTCTCTAGGTGGATTCCATATTGTGAATAGTGTACATTAAATATTGAATTGCTCATTTGCCTTTTGTGTGCTGATTTTGNTTTTGCTTGAAATATACTTCTAATATTTAGAACTGGGCAGGTGGAAGTAACTTAGTGCTGCTATTTCTGTTGAATACTGCACAGAAACTCCTGGGATGTCTTAGTTCACAGAGCACAGCAAAGGGGAAGAATGCCCTGGATTTTCCAAGGTGCAATAGCCTCTTGAAGTCCTTTGGCCAGAAAGGCAGATGTATGCTTTGACAAAAGCAGGCCATATGATGGCCTTCTACAATGCAATAAGGAGAGGCACAAATAACTAGCTGGACATGACAATGTTATTAGAATAAAGTTGCCCTGAAATAACAAAAAGCCCCAATAGTAAGAGAGAAACTCCCTTTGTAAAGTCACTCTCTTGATCTCATAATTCCAACAGCCCCTGGGAGCAAATCCCCTGCTTTGCCCAGCATGTGGTGTCTAACATGCTGACAGCTCGAGTTTTACCGTGGAATGAATGGTAATCTGAGGAGCTGGCAATTCATTTTACAAACATTCATCAGAAATCTGGCGCTGCTTACTCCAGCTCCCCATATGGAGACACCTGTATAAAACAACAGGGCAGCTAATGCCTCAAGATGCCGATTGGAACTTACCTGTCTGCTGGCAGTCCAGAACTTCCTCTGGAAGAATTCAAGTTTCATCTGAATGCCTACAGCTGNGGTAGATTATAAAGAAAACAAAGCATCAGAGACCCCTTTACACAACTATTTCAGATTGTCATTGGAAATGATCCATCATGGCGAGGTCTGACACAAGCATACCGGGAAAAAAAACTAACAAACAGTGAACCATACACCTACGACCTTACAGCTCTGACCTTTCTTCTTGCAGGTAAGGGAGTCTCAAGGGTCCCTNCACTCAGAACTCAGTCATAAACCNATCTCAGATCTCAGTGTAGATGTTCTTTATAGTGGTATTCCTTCAGTATGCATTTCTAAATTCCATCTATTTGTAGCACCAGCACAAGCTGACATTTTGTCATAAAAAATATCTAGAAGCTAAATATCTCTTCAGTTCCTTCCTCAGCTATTACTTTCAGGACTCAATATATTCCCCATGGTGCTTTGTTTTGTTTTTTGTTTTTTTTTTAGGTACAGCATCTGAAAAGCAGCAGTCACAGGCTGGTATTGGCAAGGGAGTCACTTTGCTGTGATGTGACTTTGGCTTTACTGGCCCCCTAGTGTCCACATCCCAATGCACTTCTTTCCCCAGGAGATGGAGGGAATATACAGCTCTGGGTGTCTGTGGAAATCTTTCTAACGCAACAGTAAAGGCTGGCTGCAGTGACAGGTACTAAGAGGAAAGAAACTTTAGGCAGTGGCATTTGGTGGGACCTTACAACTAGCACATGAACAGACTTGTCACATTTCCCCCCAGAAAGCCACGTCAGCATAACTCAGAAAGCCAAATGGTCAGGGCCCAGATCTCATCAGATGGTAATAATACTTTACAGGAGTTCAAAAAATGATTCAACTGGACTGGCAGCAGGGGGTGGTGGGAGATGTTAGCATGTACCCTAGTGCAGTTCTGCACACTGACCTGGTATGCATGGCCTTTCCAGGGTTTGTCATGATGCTGCACATTGCCTGTGTGCTATTTATCTTTTCCTTCAACACTGATGATAACTTCAAACTAAATAATAACAGCACCAAGAGAAAACGCAAGGGTGATAGTATTGTTAGAATTACAGAGAAAGATGAGGACTATAAGTAAACCATTTTTCATACTTGGTTCCCAAAAGAATGGAACTCCCTGGGCAGCTCTAAGAAAAAGATGCCAGGGTATCTTCCTCTCCCTGCCAAGTTCATATAGCTCAGACTTTCTCGAGGTGTAAGAGGAGGCATAGTTTTTTTATAAAGGCAATTTTATGTACATATATATATATATAATTATGGGATATCTGCTCTGGCGTCTTTAATACCTCGGCTCTACAGTCCTACAATGTTCAGTGTTGGGCATCTGATGAGATTACCCATCCCAGCCTTGAAGCAAAGATCAGAGAATACCTGAAGGAAACTGATCTTGGAGTCTGGGGACTCCAGAGCAGATATCTGACTTTCAAAATGCCTACCAGGCTAAAGCAGGGTGCATACTAACAAACAGCTGGGATTTGCTCAGGTGCCCCAAGCACCGAGCACTGTATCCTTTACTTCAGAAAGGCTTGGGACAAGAACTTATGGTTTTATCCAAGTCAGTAAGGAGCNGACAGCAACTGGTTTCAGAGAAGAGGGCCTCAAAATTGCTCTTAGAGCTGGAACTGGTATCTAGGAGGAGCAGGAAGAGTTCCTGTCTTCTACTTTATAATTCCCCAGCTGGCCTCCCTGGCACTGGGTAATTCTAANGCCATCTCTTTAGGCCAAGGTCAAGATCATGGCAAGCTGTAATGAGAATTCTCACCCTACAGGATGAGAATACAAGAGTTCCTGAAATAGTCACTCTACAGCAAACTCCCCATGGTGTTTCTCCTTCCAACAGCTCAGAGCTGTCCACCTACCGCCTCTTATGTTTCCCCAGCGGTTTCCTGTGCCCTTTCTGAGCACCTTTCCATCCTCCCTAATGAAGCTAGCTGTTCCCTCCAGGGTGTTTATCCACCCCACATACTTGGAGTCTGCTATCATCTGCCTCTATTGGTCCCGTACCCCATCTCCTCAAGGCAATTTAATCTTCCCTCATGAGTCAGTTCCTCTGCCCCATTAATCATACGGGCAGGCCGACTTTCTCTGATCTCCCTCCAATGTTCTGCATCCTTGCCCTAGGCCTGATGCCCTAACTAAGACACTGCTTCTCTTGCTCACTGTCCTCTGGGCCATGTGGCTACTGNCCAGGGCTCCTAGGATCCTGATGGTAACTTGTCTGCCCATCTCCACATGGCTATGTTCCTGTTGGCTGCCCTCATGCCAACTCCAGCAGCATAGCCCTGGCTCCCTATATCACATTTGGACTTTCCAGGTCTTCATCCAGACTTCTGAATACTTCTCAATGATTCAGAGATTCAACATTGGTGGGTTGAATTAATGATGGTTTTTTTTTTCCTGGCCATCACTGTGCTAAGCTCTCAGTTGGGTGCTAGTTGAAATGGGTCACTCACCCTGTCAGCNTCCTGCTGAGAAACAGTTCCATGGTAAGGGCTACACTACAGGCAAAAGCAAAGAATTCTGGGATATGACATGGGCCAAGGGATCTGTGCATGTTATGGTAAGGAGATCTAACTCAAGGCAAAATGGGAATCAAGAGGAAACAGGAATCCAAATGGAGGACACAGCATGGGCAAAGGCAGGGAGCCTTTAAGACCACAGGGCTCTGAGGATTGAGAAGAGTGAGCACAAGGACCTGGGTGTGCAGGGTGGGGTCGAATGATAAAAGGCCTTAAGTGTTAGTCCAAGGCATAGGAAGACTTTCCCATAGGCTGGGGATTAGCTCAGGGCCAAATCTAGCCCTGTTTTGTAAATAAAGTTTTATTGGAACAGTCATTTGTTTACATACTGTCTGGGCCTATAATACCAAAGCTGAGGAATTACAACAGAGACAGAACGGCCCACAAAGCCTAAGCATTTACTATCTGTCCCTTTACTGCAAAAACACTGCTGACATTTGCTGTAGATACTACTAAAGATATTTACAGAAGCAACAGGACCAGATTTGTATTTTTGAATGCCCGCTCAAAAGCCNGCCGAACAAATGCCAGGCAAAAGGCCCAAACAGTGGGCGACAGGACAGTACACAAACTTTGGCCAGTGGTGCATAGGGCTTACTATTTCTTAAGCATGGAAATGATTTAAAGTACAAACCAAACAATAAAAAAATAAGGGCAAAACANGAGGCAAAGCATCACTTGGTTTCCTTAGTTTTGTTCCACATGTTTTTTTCTTTTCAACTTTTATCAGAGAAAACATTTTTACCTCGGCCAGCCCATTCCTTACACCATCCTCCACAACCTAAGTGGAACCTGAGGTATTTCTCATGCGCATCTGTTTGATTCTTTCAACAACATTTCAAGCCCTAACAGTGTATTCTGCTTCAAGTCAGTCTTGCTAATTTAATAAGGAAAACAAGGGCAGAAAATGCTTTAGTGAAACTCAAATCCCAGGGAGAGCNTAGAAAATAAAAACACCATTCCATGGGTTTGAAATTTTTTAGACAGTCCAGAAAATCATGAACATATTTTTCCTGGAGTCTGTGGTACTCCTCACTTCCATGTGATCAGAATGTTCCAGGGCTCCTAGCTCACAACCTCCATCATCAGAACACAGGTTGCTTCTGCATACAACATTGACCATACCTCAAACCAGTATTCCATTAGCATCCTCCCCAATGTGCCTTCCGAGATGATCAGAAAATATGTGGGTAGTCTCCAGAATTCAGCAAAACATCCAACTCGTNGTTAAGAGCATTGTCATCCAGGAGACCCCCAAGCCCATTCCCAAGAAATACTCAGACATCTGAGGTATGAGCATCTCTTTGGATTTGAACTATACAGGTGATGGCTCTTGTAACTCTCATCATTGTGATAAGAAGGCTTGGGTACAAACCAGCTCAACACAATACAATTCAGACCTTCCCTGAACATCTTTCTTCTAGACTTTTCTCTTTTCCAACTTTGCAATTTTCTACCCCCTTTACCCAGTTTCATCCTCTATTTCTTGTTTCTGTATCTATCAGAAGCCCAGTAAATGCTAGGTAGGAGGTATANGGTCAAAAAGATGCAAGATACAATAGGCAAGGGCTGGGAGGCTGTGGAGGGCTGTCCAATCACAGAAGAGAACCAACCTTGGACTGACAGAGGCCATCAGAGGGCATCACTCATGACCATTGGGCTATTAGAATGCCTGTGCTTCATTCATTTGAATATAGGTGCAGGCAGCTACCTCTGGTGCTCTGATTCTATGCTATCAAAATGATGGCTGCTGCTGCTGTGGCTATTTAAATTAAAAGTGAATACAATTCATCATTGGGCTCCTTAGTTGCATGAATCACATTTTAGGAATGCAATAGCTTTGTGAACCCACAAGCTGCTGTGATCACTATACTAATCTAGAACATTTTCACCTTTGCCAAAAGCTCTATTGGACAGTAACCAGCAATCACAAGAGGGATTGAAGGCAAAGTTCTATGAAGGCCTGCCCATCTTACCACTTTCTAGAGGTGAAAGAAATGAGGATGGCATATNTATGGAANGCTCAGAGAGTTCAGATGAGATAGGTCTTCTATCACAACTCAACTTGGTTCTGCAAAGGGAAGTTGTTAATTATCTTGAGAAAACCCCCAAAGAAATTAATGCAATATGCTCAATATGGCTACCACCCCCAAGATTGATTTATTTTGCTTTATAAAATTTGAGAATACAAATTACATTTCCAGTGCTATTATATTCAAATACACTCAAGATGAAATCATGCCTGCATCTCATATCATGTTAATAGACACGCATTCAAGGGTAATCTGAAACTCACCAAGTAACAATGTCACATGTAAAATTAGAAATAAAATAACATTTTCATGTTGTATTCATTTAGAAATCATTTTTCTGCAGGCTTGGCCTCAACTTGCAATCTATCCCTAGGAGCACAAATCCGGTTTATTAAATAGCATTCACCAGGCCTGGCATGAAAGCTCCAACAAACACCCCTGTTTCTAAACATCCCCTGTCCCTCCAGCCACAGAATATGTTCACATGCACTTGGAAGGCTCATCCAGGAGACAGAAAAGCAGTCCCAGCACTGCCAGTGAATTATAACTGAAGTGTGTTGCTGGAGAGTTGTTTGTGAGCCCTGTTTCTAAGTCTATTGCTGTGAGCCTTGAGGACATCATTTTACTTCTTTTCTCCATAAGGAGAGTCTCACTGCCTCATTTCTGGAAGAAAAAAATCATGGGGCAAGGATAAGACTATAAAACATGAAGTGTGTTAGAATACTCTCATGGGATCACAGAATTGGCTACATTCCTGGTAAAATGTGTTCCCGGGACTTTAATTATCTTCTATTTCAGGACCAANGTACCTTTGATGATAATATATTGAGACTAAGCAGAAAACCCGTCTACGGCAAATCTAAACTGTCTGTAAACCGAAATGTTCTGTAGGGTATAATATTGGGGTGTAAACACTTTACAACACGCCAAGCAAGCTCTTCAGGATTATTGAGAGGAATGCTTCACCATGCAGACAATGTCAGCTGCTGCTCTGGAATGGTGCATAGTCAGTACAAAGGCAGGTGGGCAGGGCACAGGATTGAAGAGGATTATTATTATTGACATGACCATCATCAGCTCTGTGTGTTCCCTGGCCATGTATTGAGCCACAGAGGGTTTTAAAGACTTTCGACTTGCTGACAACTGGGGACAATGATCATTTCTTTCTGGCTCACAAGTGGAGTCCTACCTTGCAGCTTCCCTGTGCTCATCTGACCACAGATGGAAAAATTCTAACAGATTTCAACCCATGGCTAGAGGCCCATGATAGAAAGCTGTCTCTTTGTTACAGAAAACAAAAGTGTAGTAAAATCATAAAAGAAACAGGTGAGGAGGGTTTCCCACACCGCTTCTCTCTTGAGAGTAGAACTTTGCTTTCTGAAACCAAATGTCTACCCAGGTTTTCTCCTCTATAAAAACCAGCCCCTTGCTGATCAGACTTCTCAAGCAAAGTGATGGCTAGTATGAATGCTGGGTTAAAATCTCCTATCCAGTTCCAGCCCACACTTTGACCGTATCCCTGAATTGTTCTCATTTTGTACACAATGGCAAAGATTGTTCAATGTTATAGGAAAAAAAGAAAAGCCAGGCATACTGAGGTTCCAACTTGCCTTAATTAACAGTCCACTGTAATAGCTGTTAGCCAAGCCACATTTGTTTAAATGTTTTCTTCTGTTTGTTTTCAAAACAGTTAATTGCAAGTAGAACTAACAAGGAGTTGGAATGTCACTTCTTTGGACTATTTCATGATTAACCCAGGCTTTGGAATAAGGCCACTAGTGGCATTGGAGTGTTGAAGGAGAGAACTCTGACCTTCCCTGCATCAGTGCAAGTNCATTCCAGAGGTCTGAGGATGTCCAGAGAAAGGACTTCCCACAGGAATACCAACTGAAAACTGTAATGTGAATTATGACATAGCTCATCTGCAAAGTATTTCATATGAAGACTTTAATGAATCACATGATGGAATGTTGGGCAGAAAAAGACAACTGAAATCCTGGGACTAATTTGGATGAAACTGAGAACAGAATATCCTTGCAAAGTTGGGGGGCAGCTGCTGTACTGTCCCGCTGGGTGTCAGGCTGACAAACCCAAAGGCTTTCTTAAAACACTGTAAGCGGAGGAGACCAAACAGCAACAGCCTTCAGAAAAATACAGATCGAAGCAGTATGTGTTCATCATGATATTGGTAAAGTCTGTGAACTCATCTTTAAAGTAAGGCATGATTTCAGAAAAGAGGGGGGAAATCTCATAACAGCAGACACTCCACATACTTTAGCTGATACCAAATGAAGAAGTAGGAGGATGAAAGGGGAGGAGGTACTTTGAATATTAGTCCCCTTACCAAATGCATAGTTCACTTCGGAAGTATTCCCTGTGGTATGTGGGAGGTAAACTTTCTCATACTGTACAGTAATGCTTTTAAATAACAAAGAGCTACATGATGTATGTCTGTGCTGAAAGGGAGTGAGGAGGAAANGGGCTCATTGTTATCTCTCGATTGACAAGANGATGGTGGGGGATTTTCTTTGAAGACTCATAGCTGTGGAAGTCTGTTTTAATCTAGAACTTTCTCAACCTACTGTCTGAGCCTGGCTTCTGGGGACATACGGAGGAAGGCCAGGTGTCTTGGCTCACATATCTTTTTTGGGGCCACTTTTCCTTCCGGTCAGAGTTTCCTGGGAACAGTCACCTTTTGTGAAGTCTAATACATGATAATTAGAGATGTTTCCTCCATTTGGGTTCTAATTACTTGACTGAATCAATGTTGAAAAGAATTACCAGGACTTGTGGAATGGAATAATAATTTTTTTCTTTACCCCNGAGGTAATCTGGAAGCATTTTCCAGACTTCATTTGAAGAAACCTATATCCCCCAGCTTTCCGAGGCTGCTGGACCTGGCATTGAATGGGTTTGGTCAGATCATTTTATGCTCACAAAACTCTTCAAATAATATGATTTCAATAAAGATTTCAAGGTAATACATTAAGAGCTGATTCGCATCCCTTCACCCTTTCAGAATAAAACACTTAAGCCTCAGGTTTCATTGTATTTAATCGGGACTACAGAAATCATTGCCTATTAAGAAAATTATAAGCTCCATATTATAGGTCCCTAGTTAATAATTCTTATTAGGTCGCCACCTAATAACATTCACCAAAGATATTATAACAAAATCAGGGGTCAAATTTCTAAACTTTTCAAAACCCNTAATAGAAAGGCTATATACATTTGCCAAACACCTCTGAGCTGAACGTTTGTTACTGTGTTTAATACAAAGCAACAGTAAAAATATTCTCATGGGCAGCCCACAAGGCTGGGGGGGTGGTGGCTCAGTCTTCCAATTTTAAAGCTCATGTTACAGGACATGTAGAAGGAAAGGGGAACTGACCAGACACCCGGCTCCCAGGGGAGACTCTGGGTCCACTGCAAACCTCCCAAGATCTAGTTCCCTTTAGGGATGTGTGGGAACTGTGGTGACTTGGGCTTCACCCCATCCCCAGTGGGTGGAAAGGGAGTCCTAGGGCTCGGCTTAGCTTAGCACCTTTTGAGGATGCTATGTAGATGCCCCAAGTTGTTGATGCTGCAGCAGAATCTGCAAATCTACACTTACTAGAAAAGAAATACAATATCAATAATGCATAGAATTGCCAGATAAAATATTTTTGATTTGCTAAATTTGGTAACCAGAACCCACTGGAGGGTCACGTGGCACAACTGCAGGTGGCCTGCAGTGGCCTCTGTGGCAATCTGAGCCCTGGGAGGGCTGAGATAGTTTACATCTGCAACCTAACTCAGGGTTGGGAGCCAAGGACACCTCTATCAACACAACTCCCACGATGTAAATAGTTGTTCCACAAAATGAAATCCTTATCCAGAAAGATAAGTAATATATATATATAATATATATAATATATAATATATATATAAATATATATATATATATTTACGAAATGTATCCCAAATTGCTATATCCGAACAGCAGACTAATATAACAGCATTTCTTATTAAGATAATATGGCTTGACTGGAAAACTGCTTATTTTTAAATAACTATCACTTTACCAAGATTCCAAAAAGGCTCACTTGTCTTGAAATATCCCACTGTTGGGGATCCTGAGCAGGTTCTCAAACCCTTTAATATCTGCTCCCTCTCCAATAGAGCAAGGGTATTAGGGTGTGCTTCTACTGTGGAAGTGAGTAGTGACACTGCCACTACTACTACCACTACTACCAAGGAACAAGTGGATGGTTGGAGCCACAGCATATTTGATGTTATGGCCAATAGGTCCACCAGATTAAATTGCCATCAGAGCATTCCTCAAGCGCTAGCAGTACGTTACAGCAAACACCATTTATTATTTTGACTCCCTTCACCAGCTGTTTGAGGGTTGAAGTTGTGGTTGGAGAAAATCTGAGTCAGGAAGGCAAGAACTTTAGCAAGGTAAACACAAGAGGATACAAGGCTCAGCCTTTGTTTCTATTCTCTCCAATATGGTGGATAGGGACACCTGTGTTTTTTCATAAGTCATCAGAGGCATTGACATTGGGCAAGATACTATGCCATCTCCTGTCCTGAAAGCTCAAGAAACTTAGCATGGTAAATTCCAGCATGCATTTGCTTCCAAATAAATTAGTGCATGCAACATCTTCCAGTGCTCAGCAATCATATCTTCATAGTCTGTGAGACATTCCATAATGAAAATTAGTTTATAGATCAGGCTATGAAAACACAGGGGCTAAGGAGATGGCTCAGCAGTTAAGAGTANGTGCTGTGCTTTCAGGGGACCTGGGTTTGGTCCCAACACCCACATTCCATAGTTCACAACCATCTGTAAGTCTAGTTCTAGGAGACCCAACACCCTCTTCTGGTCTCCATGGGTTCCTGCACATATGAGGTGCACATAAAATCNTGTACACACATATTCACATAATTAGTAAATCTTTTTAAAAATTGATAGCACATAATAGTAGTGGTATTACTAGAATTTTATTTTTGAGACAAGGTTTTGTTATGTAGCACTAACTGATCTTGAACTTCTAATCCTCCTGTCTCAGTGCCCTGAGTGCTGAGATTTCAAGTATGTGTCCCCTTCCCCAATTAATATAGTAATTAATAGTTACTAGGCATTCTACTATGTGTTGAGTGTTAGCCAGGAGCCTCAGATACTTCACTGCCAAACCTCAGGAGGCCTGCAGTGACTGGTGCTCCCAGCCATACAAGGCTCTAAGAAAACCAAGGATCACAGAAGGAAGTCATGTGTTGAAACCCTTAGACAAGAATGTGGTCTTCATTCTTGAGTTCCTCATCCAACAAAGTCAAAGATAATGACTTGGATGTTTGACATGCTTTTAGTACTTTCTGTATCTGTCACATAAGATGCAGATTGGAGGTATCAGCAAAAATTACTTGCCATTCTCTGTTTAAGAATCAAGAATTTTCATGGCACTTATCTAAACATTCATATTGAATTTGACTTGATCAGGTCTTGACGCTGGCTTTTGTAACTTAGCCATGATCTTGACATTAGTCTAAGAACTACCAATGGAATATAAAATCTTATGTATCTCTTCCTTGAAGAGACAGGGTCACCATCATGGGTGGAAATTCACAATAACCTACTAAGCAAGAGTAAGGAAGATAGAGAGAACATTTTAGGTCAGATGTAAAATCCTAGGCTGGCAAAGGGAATGGCGCTTGGGAGAACTCGAGTCCATGTGTGTGCTGACGCAAGTGATGAAGTTGAATGTCCCTAGTTTTTACAAGACACGGACCAGGATTTAATAAGGAAGTGCAAACAAAGCTGGTGATCATTCTGGAGCTAGCCTGTCATCAGCAGAATTGTCTTCTTGGTGATGGGTCAGCAAGACCATCGTTTTCTGTCTTTATCTAGAATCTCCATTTCATTTACCATGGAAAGGATGACACATCACATTCAGCCAAAGGAACAGTATGTATGTATGAGCTGGGCCTGCTTCCCTCTGGCCATTCAGATTCTCCAAAGTCAAACACCTGGGTGGCAGATGTGTCCAGCTGCAACAGACCTTCCCAGAACAGCTGCACACAAGGCGACTGAGTCTGGAGGGAGGGGGGAACCCAGATATATTAACAAGAGGGACAGGCAGTGCTCTGGAGTAATCAAGCATGCTTTCCCAAGCTTCCTGGAATCTCAGGACCTTGGGATGTTTGGGAACCAGCCCTGGGGTGATGGATCCTAGTTTGGTCCCTTAGTTTAATCAGGCAGATGCAGAGGCTGGAAAAGCCATCTCCTGTCATTATGAGATTGCTCCCAAACACATGCTTGGCAGCCCAAGGGACTTTTCTCAGGGTTCCTCCAACAGTCTGTACTGGGAAGGTCTCCTGAGGTGGGCTGTGGGGCAAGGATGGGCCTTTACTTTTGATTGACAGGCAAGTTTGAACCCTCAGAAGCAAGGACTACACCTAAGGGCTCAACAGACAGAGCCCTTAGGAATGAGTAGGCTGTCTATGTCCCTCAACTCCGATCTTCTTCCATTCTGCAAGGGACTCCTTAGAGTACCAGGGTCTCAGGAAACATTAAATAAAAACAGAATAAATGAAGAAATAGGCAGAGAGGGCAGTCCAGCCATGAGGAGGTTAACCAGCTTCTTTCACGCTTTCTTCAGGGATGAGAGTTGGAAACACAGTTGTTACCAGCATTCTTTTCCCAGAGTTTCCTGGCACCCCCTGGCTCTTCTCCATTCCCTCAACTAAAGCATTCCAGGCTTCTGGCCTCCGGGAAGGGAAGACACAGAGAAACTCAGAGGCCAAAGGAACAAAATCTGGAAGTTTCAATCTTTAAAGCTGAGGCCCTAAGGAACCTCAAGACAGGAGAGAAAATGGAGGAGCTACTTGGGCTCCTCTGGTATTCCTCACCTAACCTCCAGCCNCTGCTGAGATTGCTGGGCAAGAATGATAACTTGGGCTGGAAAGGAAGAACTCCAAGGGTAGCTAAGGTGCTGGCAGATCTAAGGGACAGATGTGTGTTATGTTGTGCGCAATTCCTACCCTGAGATGGTACTTCCAGTGAAGAGGCAAGCACTCTAGAACTCACACTCCTTTATCAGTGCTGGAAGGCAGCAGTACCCCTGGGTTTCCCCTCCATCATCCTTGCTATTGCTGGACAGGAGACTGTATCCCAGAGTCACCAGACCACTCAGCAGGCTTGTCATAATGAGGCCCCAGAACGGCCAAGTGACTCCAAAGTGACAGTCCCTGGAATGAGGTCCCTGTGTATGGATTGATGACAAAATACCAGATGGGCCTGGGTGACTCAAGAAATGCATGCATGATTGGATTAGTAAAGATCCCTCCCCGCTATAGCTTTGGATAAGCCTTGGAGGAAAAAGAAGAGAGAGATTGAATTCACTGAGAGTTCACACCACCAGAACGGAAGAGGCTTCAGATAGAAGTTAAACAGAGTTCAGGTAGAGGTGCACTGAATGTACACTTGGAAGGTAAGCACTGCAACTCACGGTCATGGAATTCTTAAGCACAATGGGTGACCTGACAGAAGGGCCCAGACAAGTCCTAGGCCCTTTCCCATGTCCTTTCCATGATCCTAAAAGAGACTCAAGGGCTATGGCGCTGAGCTTCCAGTCCCTAACAGACTGTGATATCGCTAAGCTGCAGAGGAAGCAGAGGCACATTCCTACTGCTGGACCACATGTCCACAGACATGCGAAGGGAACAACTGATCCAACAGCTTACACCCTGCCGTTTCCCTGGAAACTAGACCTTTGGCTGGGGACAACAATCTTCAAAGGAGAAAGGACTGTAGGTATCCAACTATTCTAAGAGGTGATTTTGAGAGAATGTGGTTTTCTCAGAGCCCTGTTGCAATGACCGGCACTTTTTTTTTCTTTTTAAATCTATCCATGGACCACCTGACCACTGTGGAACAGAGCCCCAGCTCTATTCAAGGTTTTTTTTTAACCAGGCCTGGATGTTCCATGAGAGGGGGAAAGTAGAAACATCTTAAAATGTCACTATACCCTGCAAATTTAGCACTTTCTTCTTTTTAATGAAATAGCATTTTTACCAATTCTTTGAGAATTTCATGTACATAGCAAACCATGTACCTTAATCACATTCACTTCCCACTGCTTTCTTAGTTATCATCTATACCCGTGTCCTTATCGTAGTACATGAATAGATAGCACTGAGAGTTTGTAAGACTTAGAGTCCCTAGAGCAGTGTTTCTCAACCTGTGGGTTGTGACACCTCTAGGGTTGAATAACTCTTTCACAGGGGTTGCATATCAGATATACTGCATATAAGATATTTACATTACAGTTCATAACAGTAGCAAAATTACAGTTATGGAATAGCAACAAAAATAATTGTGTGATTGAGGGTCACCACAACATGAGGAATGTGTTCAAAGGTCACAGCATTAGGAAGGTTGAGAACCACTGCCCTAGAGTCTTCATAGGTCTGAATCTTATCACCTTTATCTTTCAATTGAGGACATGGAAGTGTCTGAAGGGTGGAGCTTGAGGATGGATGATTGATGCTTTCCATCTGGAAGGCTTCTTAGGGAGAAGTGGACCTGTGACAAACGTGTGCAAGAGATAAGAAAGNGCCAGTCCCTTAGACATGAGAAATGGCATTCGCTAAGTGCCCACCGTGGGCAAGTCAGGCCTGACTGAATCATCATACTTAACTGTTCGGCAGTTCTCAAGGGGGAAATAGTGTCTTCTTTTTGAAGAAAAGGTAGGGGAGATGGCTCAGTTGGTAACACATGAAGACCTGAATTCAGATCCCCAGATAGGTATAGCAGCCATGTCTGTAACCCTTGTGCTGGAGTGTGGAAACAGAAGAATCTAGAGCTCATTGGCCAGCAAGTCTAGNCCATCAGTGAACTTCAAATTTAGTGAAAGATTCTGTCTCAAAACAAAAAACAAGGGGAGTAAATGGGAGAAGGCTTTTGATGTCATATCCTCTAATTTCTACATGTGTACCCCCATACATGTGCATGCACGCACACACACACACACAGACACACACACACACACAGACACACACACACACACACACACACACGAAAGGTAGAAGATCACCAAGTGACTTGGCCAGGGCCCCGAAGGTCCAAGGACTTGGTGGAACTAGGAATTGAGCCATGAGCTTGACTCTGAAGCTGGCTACTCATTTTCTCCCATTCCTTTGGTTCACGGTGGGGTTTGCATCGCCCCCTAGGAAGCTGTTTTAGAACTCTGTGGTGATGTTCTGANTGTCAGTGTCTAGANGTCCCACAATCCATCGGTCAGTAAATGATTCTATGTGCCTGGTGGCTTCAAGCACACTGCCTGTCCCCAAAGTACTTNGAAACAGGATCCCAATCTGAGCCCCGAACCAACTCTGATTCACATACAGAAACAAAGCNTCTTTAGNAGTTTAGCTGTGGTCCCGTGTNTCAGNCAGAACCAGGTCTATTTTTCTCTATCTACAGGTTTACTATCAAGGGTGTGATGGACTCAGAGCAGNCATTGTGTTAGAGAGGAGGGATGGCTTCTGACTATTCCATTCTGCCTTCTCCTGCTCTAATGTCTAAAATATTTACATATTAAGACATCCGTTATAACTTATTATCTTTGTATTTCTTACAAAGATATTACAGTTAGGACATTTTGTAGATTATTTTTTGGTGGCATATTGGAAAGTAGTTATATTTTATATTAATTTCATCTTGAAATATAGCCAATATATTCCATATTATTAAAAGAAGGGAAGAATACTGAGTGGGATAGGATTGGGAAATGCCCCGACTTCAGTGTCCCCTCTACCACTGTGCCCTTATGTTTCTGCCCTCGCTCCTTCTTGCCTGAGGCTCACCTCTGCAGGTCCTGGCTTGGAGCATAAACCTAGCTTCAGCAAACCTCACAGGCCGGCATGTTTCTTCTGCACGTCTCTTGATTCTGATCAAGGGATAAGATGTCGGTGTCTGAGGCACAGCTCAATTGATGATAACTGTCTCATCTCAGAGCTGAGCAGGAAAGGAGAAGATCCTTTTGTGCTTAGAGAACCCCAGAACAGTGAGGAGACCCCTTCCTTGGGGGCCACATCACAGTAGAGAGCTGAAGAGTTCAGCCCTGCTGGTGGCACNTTTGACCCCGTCAGACAGTTCTGCTTCTGAATGGCTGGCAGGCTGGGGAAAGGTATAGAACCTTGCAAACTCTTTCTTTCATAAAGCATCTTAATTATTNTTGTCAGCTTTGGTCATTGCCTTGGGAGGTGGGGGGAGATGGGAGATGCTTTGCAGTTTCGTGGCACCCACCAGTTCCCTGAAGTAAGGAGGGCGACTAAGAGCAAGAGAGCTAGCAAGGAACAGAACCTCCAGCAGATTAAAAGGGGCCTTTGTAGTGGCTACATCTGTACATTAAAATGAATCCCTCTTAGTGCTAAAACAACATCTACAGTCATTTGGGCCAGNGCCACATTCAGAATTTGAGAAATCTGACAAACATTGCTTCAGCATGTTCAAGTCTGCCAGCTCACAACAAGACAAGAAAGTGACTCCAGCCGCCTGGTTCTCCATTTTTCACTCCTGACTCTCATTTTCCAGCTTCACTTGAAAGAAAAAGATTTTGCCCTCTTTTCAGGTGCCAACCTCTCAGCGTAGCCCTGAAACGGACAGCAAATTGCCCTCGGAGGTGGAAGACTTCAAGAGGAATCTTCTGCTCTTTCCCCTAGAGGAAGCCGCTGGAGACTCTGCGTGCCTGATAAAGCCTTTAATAGCTAGAGAAACACAATTTGGGGTGGCCCTCGGGTAGACTAGACATGAATAATGCCTCATAAAAATAATTACTTCTACCCAGAGTACACACGCCAGAGGAGCTTGGTGGGGGCCGTCTCCACCAAGCACATGGAATCTTCCACCCAGGAAGCTTTCAACAGGGCAGAGTCATCTGTGGCAGGGATCATATTCACATCTTTGGAGTGTGGCCCTCCAAAACCAGTGCTGGAATGTTCTGAGGTCTTGGTTAAACCNCTCTGGGAGGTTTGTAGGATGGCTGGTTTGTAAGTGTGCAGCATAATCAGGTCTGAAATGACCAATTTACATATTGAGGATGGTGGCAAAGGATGTTAACTCTAGGGCAGTCTGTGTAGCTGTGGCGTAGATGGGTAATGAGTGAAGCCTAAAGCTGGAATGCGCCATTGGTCCCAGCCTACTTACTTCATAAGCCAGCAGCTAGAGGTATGCAAAGGTCAGCAGCTTGCCAGAAAGGCTTCAGAGATAGCTCCAACTCTAGCTGGACAGGGAGAGCAAATACATATTGCTGTCTGGGGACATATACTCCTTTATTTGAGCACCCCTTCATTCTTATGGACACCCCATCATTTCCTCTAGGAAATGATATGCCTACAGTTTCAGTTCATGAGGTCCCCTGTAGAGTTAACTCTTGTCCCCAAGGCACAGGGATCCATCCTTCCTTCTTCTGCCCCTGATAGGCACTGACCTGAGCTATGCTAATGAGAATCAGCTCTAGGACTCTGAGTTGAAACTTTGGGGCATAAAAATGAGCTCTTCTTTCCATTGCCTTTTGCTGAGCTGGTCCACGGGGGCCACTGGATCAAGGTCACCTGAGAACATGGCTGGCACAAGAAAAGTGACACAAGAAACCAGGAGCCTTGGTGACTTCTGCGGTGTCCTCCATCCAAACGTACTGGAAACNAGAGAATTAATGCTTGGGTTTTCCTTTTGTTTTGTTTTGTTTTAGTTATGTGAAACAGTGTCCACCTACTTGAGATATCAAACAATTACTTCCTTTTTATGTACTGATATTTACTTAAGCTAATTTGAAATTGGTTTTTCTTGTCTGCTGTGGATAGCATTCTGACATCCTCAGCTGTGGTCTAGGTCGGTGGCTTCTCCTCACAGGAGAAGGGCTGATGACAAGTGTGGTATGCGAGGCAGGTTTATGACATGCATGCCTTCTTTCTCACTTCATGGCAAATATCGGCCATGAATACTGGAGCACCTTTCTAGGCAGCCTCAGTACCCTCCCAATGCAGAGCACCAGGAAACCATGGACCAAGTTAGCTGAGCACAGGACATGTCACATGGCACAACCTTTTCAGGAACATGGTGCCTTTGCATGAGATACATGGGCTCTTTCTCCTCCCTAAGTAACTCCGTGAAGATTGCAAGCATTTGACTGGAGAGATGCTCAGCAGTTAAGAGCACTTGTTGCTTTTACAGAGGACCCAGGTTTGATTCCCAGCACTAACATGGTAGCTCACAATCACCCGTCACTCCAATTCCAGGAGATCTAAAGCCCTCTCTGGCCTCCAGGGGAACCAGGNACTCATGTGGTACACAGACACACATGCAGGTAAAGCACCCATACTCATAAAAACAAATCTTTTTTTAAAGAGGCAAACATGTATATTTTCAAGAAGGACTGGTTGCTAAACTTCACAATGATGATGACTAGAAATCTTCCACTTTTTCAAAAAGTAGATAATGAGGTGGCACATTAAGGGACCACTTGGTTTCATGGCTTTCATGAGTCACCCTCAATTGATCATTTACCTAAGCTTTTCCAGATACAAAGGTTCCTATTTCTTTTCCTAGGCAAGAAAGTCAAGGGCATGAGTGCTGGGTAGTGGAGGAGCAAAGGTAAATGCTTTGTAACTTGGGGTCATAGGAAGGTCTAGAGTACTTAGTGGGTGGTATTCAACTGGACCTTACCACCTTCTCCATAGGTGGTCTGCCTTGCATTGAAGAAGAGAGGCTAGGCTTTCATTTCCCAGAACCATCCATGTGTGGCTCNCGAGCCGAGCTTGCCAATGAGAGCAACATTAGAAAGCATCAAAGAGATTGAGACCATGGTGCTTTGGGGGCAGTGCAGGCAGATGTGTTGGCAGATGTGTGATCTGAAGGTTTAAAGGAACTCTCGATTACGTTCTTGAACTACCTGTACAGATTCTTCCAAACCCACCTTCCCTCATTATTCATGGATTGTGAAAGCTCCTCACTCNCTGTGCAAAATTAGTGTGCTTGGAACACAAAACAGAGCTTCTGTTCCAAGGCCCAGGGCCTGAGTGACAGAGCCTGGACTTCTTGCTTTCATTGGGTAACACCACACCAAAGAGTCCTTCACATGCTGCCAAGTCTCAGCTATCTCCACACTGTAATTCAACCGATTCCAGTGCCAGGCCATCTTGGAGATCCCCATAGTCAGAATGCTGTGGATCNGAACTATTATCCTATAGACACGATGTTAGATGTCCTCCCCAACAACAGGATCCCAGCCACATCCTGGAACTTCTTCCTCCCTATCTGGCTACAGCCTCTGGTTCTTCTTGCTTTCTCTTAGGGTTGCATGAGCATTTGAAAGATGAGCCCACCCTTTCCTGTTTCATAGTCCACTGAAAAAGCCAAGAGGCAGCACAGAACTATTGTGGGCTCAGGATCAGAGTCCAGCATTCCCACTTACCGGCCACGGAAGGAATTTGGGCAAGTTATTTAATATCCCTCGGCTCAATTTTAAAGCTGAGATGATAAAGTGAGATCAATCAGACTGTCTGGCACACGGTAAAAGCCCAGTAATGGTTATCTCTGGTATTAGAGCATTTTCTCCGAATGCAAGATCACTTTCCTTCAGGGGTTCCAAAGAAGAATAATGAGGACCCTTCAGTCTGCCAGAGTTGGCAATCGCCTTTCCCAAACCCAGCACCATGTTCCCAGATCCATGGAGGCCTCTAAGAACTNTATCTCATTGGCTCACCCTACTGCCTCTCACCAGCTGCTCCAATAACAGGCCACTGCGGTCCCCTTTAAANTGTTACAGCTCATAGCAGCCAACAGCAATGCATAGCTGCCTGCTGAAGGCTGTCCAGGTAACTAGTCATCTGAGATGGACTCTAGTTGCAGGCAGATCATTTTTCATGCAGCTTGTCCGCTTTGGTCTACAGAGTCCTGGAACTGCAGATAAATATCTCTAGCACGGGAACTCTGTGCCCCCAGAATAATCTCAGCCCGGGAATAAACAGTAAACAACCACTACTTCCCACACTGTGTTTCTTGCTTTTTTATGTCTTCCTGTGTTCCAAGTGTTTATGGAAGGAAGAGATGCTCTTCATCCAGTGGGGAGGAGAGCAAAGCAGGGTGCTTTTGCAATGTGGGCAAAGTACGTGCTCTCTGCCAGTCCCACAAAGGTACACCATCCTCATCATGTGACATCTACGTGGATAAGCCTCTTTCAACCTTGTTGTTACGTCTGCTTTTCAGTTTTTCCAAACCTGTAGAAGAGCTACTAAGAGGTCCCATTTTCTGCTCTTAATGGTTCCCCACATCCATCATATCTACCCTTTGTACTCTGCTACTCTCTTGCAAATGAGGACCTTCTTAGCGGGGGACCCAGTGAAGGGTGTGACAGCTTACATGCTCTTAGGGGCTTAGATTCTGTTAGAGGCACAGACACTAAGCAGCCAATGATCTCTGTGAGTTGTTGGAAAGACGTGGATGTACTAGATAACAGGTGAGCAGGAAAAGGGAACCTCAGCAAGCTCCTGAGGATCACGGGGCAGTGGCTTTTAATCTGAAGCCTTTAACTNCAGGATAAGCCTTGACAGGCAAAGCCTTACATCCACGTGAGGGCTGTGCCCCCCAGGAGGACAGCTGCAGAACCAGAAGCTTTCACTAGAAGCACTTAGACACCTTTTCTGCACCTTAGAATTGACGGAACTTAGAATGGGACCGGGGACACGTTTTCTTGGGTGTGGTCAAGGACACTGTGTGGTGCAGGACCGGGGACAGAGCCAGGTCCCCCCTCCCATTCTAGTTGAATTCCTCCACTGCCAATGGTACCAAGATTCTTCCCAGCTTTGCCTTGTTGCTTACTNGCTTGCAGATAAGGCAGCTCTTCCACGGGCTGAAAACTCCTTGATGTCCCTGTGTGATCCCATCATTTCACAGACCCAGCACACCTGTAGCTAGGAGAAAAGGGGAGGAGCTCTGGATTCCAGAGGAATGGTAGGGAAGCTCTTCACAGCTACAACTTAAGTTGGTAGGAGAGTGGGACAGGAGGTGCCGAATCATGGCTCTAAAGATTATAGTTCTAACGGGAGCGACTGGCTAGACTCCAGGCCTCCTAAGAGACTCTGGTCCCCATCAGCACACACTCGAAAAGCCATAGTCCAGAGACATGGCAAAGCAACCAGGAGAAAGAGAGAGGCACAGATGAGCTTCAGGTAGGGATAGACAGCATTTGGAGAGAGGGACAAGTGGCCCCATCAGCCATTTTCAAGGATGAGGCTCATCAGAATGATGCTCTAAGAGTCAGATCTACTGAGACTTCTAGTCCCTGATGCAAACATGCTAAGGGGGAACCTTAGCAGTCCTGTTTCTATACCACCATGTCCGGGGAGATGGTCCTGGAAGTGTTCCTGTCCAGAAGAGGCAGGAGTAAAGTGCTGGACTGGAAGACAAATTCTGGCATCCTGACAGATGAGAATTCCTAGGTTCCTTCCTGTTAGTCTTCTATCCCCAAGTAAACCTTAGAATGACAGACAAGGATGAGTTATCCCAGGCCCCCAAAGCACCCAACAGTAACCTTTCAGTCAGCATGTTAGTGCTTCAGTGTTAAATAGAATGAGGCAGCACATATATGTTGAGACTCTTCATTATGACAAAGACAAAAATGCACATAAAAGGAAATGAGTTAGAATAGTACAGACAACAAGACCAAACCAAACCTTCCAACGAGAGTCAGTATGCTTAGTGAGGACACAATAGTGTCCCAGAAACAAGAACAGGATACTATTTCAAAAACAAGGGAAGGAAATCTTATAAAGTTAAAATAAAAGAGTCAAAACACAAATTAATTTAAAAGTAGGAAGATATATCTGGGGGGAAAAAAGAAAAACTCCCATAAATGAAAACAAAAAGAGCTGGAAGATGAATGAAGAAAATATTTGCGATTGAAAGTTATACATTTCTTATTCAAAAAGCTAGCAAGAAACTCAGCATTATAAATGAGGAGGAATTCTAAACACTAGAGACAATGGGTACATCCAGGCATACTTGTGAGATATGTAAACTTGGCCATCTCAAAGGATCTGGAAAATAGACTGACATCATATTTTACACATCACCCAGAATCAAAAGGAAGTAGAACAATGTCTGCAGATTTTGAGGCAACATTTCTAGCTCAGAATTCTACCCCTAGCTAAACAATTATCAAATAACACAGTAGAAGCAAGGCATTTTCAAAACTGAAGGGACTGAGGATAACAGCCTTCCCTGTCTTAGAAAACTCTGGGAATATTTATTAGTGAAGTAAGTAATGATGTCAGGAGGAAGGAAGGCTTGGGTTTGGGACAAAAGGGACATGATATAGGAAATTAGTGATGGGAAGTCTCAGGAAGCCAGCAGCCCAGCAGGCCTAGAAAGCTAGGAGGACAATAGAGGGTATAAAGGGGACATGGTCCTCGCAACCTGATGAGACAGGTAGAAACACCAAATGGACAGAATACACAATGGAACTGGAAGTAAGGGCATGAAGCAATAATTNTAATGCTTGGGAAACAGGGACAATTAGGAAACAGANGATTGCCTTAAGTTTAGGGACAGCTTGATCTACATAGAGAGTTCCANGCCATCCGGAATTACACAGAGAGCCTCTATTAAAAAAACAACAAAAAGTACAAACAGGCTTTTTCNGTAGCTGACAAAACAGGGTAAGGGGANTTACTGATAGGTGGAAGAAAAGCTAAGCAAGTAAAGGGACAAGGGGATTTTTCATAGCAGGGGGAAAATATAAGAAGACACACACACAACAGTCATTATTTCACACAAGGAATATACATAAGACTATTCTATACTATAACTACCGTCTGATAAATGAGAAGGAAGAAGTAAGCTAACTGTTTATACACTAGTGAGATGGCAAGCAGAGCTAGTGTGAAAAGGTTTCAAACCACTATAAATTAAAGGAAATAATAACCAGCATCTAAAGTTAACCAGAGAGCAGCAGTGCCACTGGCCAGTGAGAAACAGCGCTGCTGAGAGAGCTGGAAGCAGTTGCCTTTAGGAAGTGAGACCACAGGGTGGAAGTGGAGGGCCACGGCCCTGCTTGTTTCTTCTGTAAGCTACATTAGCTTTAGCTAACTTTAAAAAAATCTTGCCGTGTATTTGGCAATGAGAGGAAATCAATTAGAAAGAGAAGCCTTGAGAGATGAAAGTCATAAGCAGATTCAAGCTCCTGCCACCAGGATGCAANCTTGCTTCCTTCTTTCCTTGTGTCCAAATCTGCAAGTGTGCATACTACAGAGAGACGCAGCTACNGGGGGAGGGCTAATGAAATACTCCACGGGAACCCTGGTCAATATCCCCTGTAGAGTCTGAGGAAGCTGGTTGTCAGCCAGTTCGTATGAAGTCTTTCAATACATGTTCTGGAAAGCCAGCACTAAGATATAAACAAGCATCTTGCTCTNGAGAACGGTCACTTGGTACACTCTACCTGAGGTTCGTACTTGACCAAAGATATATTTTCACAAAGAAACAAACCCCATGAATAACCGCCTGTGCCTGTAGCTGAGTGGGACAATTTCCAAATCAACCCAGTGAGTTTGCTGAGGGATGGCTGCCTTTGATGTTTCACCAGGCAGAAGTTTGTCTCAGATGTGAGCAGTTTCCATTCTCACTACAGCCTGNACACCTTGACAGGCTCAAAGGGAGTTGTGGAACTCTAAGGCAAGGAAGGAGTCAAATGTATGACCTTGAAGCCTCTGTCTCAAACCCAGCCCTTGGCCTAGCATCCATTCCTCTAGAGGTCAAAAGCAAGCATCTGATGCCTCATAGATTCCATTAGGAGGAAGAAGTTATGGCCTTCATAAAACTTGACCTTGTACTGTCCCACAAGCCGTTAAATATTATGGGTTATCTACTCTTGTCACAAAAGACAATGAGAACAATATGGGGCATTGTGTGGGGAGTAACGTTAGATATTGAAAAACCCAAATGTCATCAAGACTTTATTTACTGCTCCCCCGCATAATCCCAGCTCTATAAAAACGAGGAATAATGAANGGGAGCGGGAGAAGAAACAACGGCCAGCCAGCCCTGGAGTCTAGGCACTCTACCCTGCACCCAGGAGTCTGCAAAGGGTGTCTATCAGGACCCATATGTTTCTGCATGTGTAAGAATGCNCTACACAAGGGGCTAACTTCATAGCTGAGGTTCTTTTTCATTTAATTCAGTCATATTAGATTATGGGCCTGATTATGATCATATCCACAAATCAGTATTTTAACAGAGTTTCCATGGAAACACTATATGCCCCTGTTTTTTAACTTTTTTGGACAAGGCTTTGCCTGTTTAACAACTTGAACAAGTTTGAGGAGGACAACATGTTTTGTTTAAGTTACATTAACTGGGGCCAATATTTCCTAATTGCATTACCAGAAGAAACATTCGCAGCATTACCCTGGACCATGGAAAAGCTCCCCTAGCCCAGCCTTCGATTTGCTTTAATCACTGGAGAACAGGAAACATACGAGGATTGCCTTGTCTTATCAAGTTTTAAATGTGTTAACTGGTTTTAAATCTACAGAATAATCTCCCTTATTAAATGACAAAGTTAGTCTTGTTAAGAGGATCGGCATTTGTAGCTATGTGCATTTATTTTTCAAGACACAAGCACCCAAGAGCCCCTTGGCTCCTGTGAGAGAGGTGAACTTATTGTGCACAATTGAGCGCCTCTTTTTTTGTATGTGGGTCTCAGAATGAAAATGAACTCTCCTCGACAAATATCTTCAATAATATAATATACTAGAAGAAATGTAATGGCAACATGAAGGCAAGAAAGGCTTTTCATAAAACAATTTTATTTTCCTTTTTGTGGTGTGTGTGTGTGTGTGTGTCTCTCACCCTCAAACTTATTCCCTTGAGATAGGATCTTTCATTGAACCCAGAGTTCAGTGTTTTTTAGCTAGACTGGTTGGCCAGCAAGCTTCAGATGCTCTTGATTTTGCATACACACACACTCCACCCCCAACACTGCTCGTGTTACAGACTTGTACATGGGTGCTACGGCTCTGAAATTGGGTCCTCATCATTATGGAGCAGAGCTTTTACCCACTGGGCCATCTCCCAAGTCTAATAAAACCATGTTTGTTTGTTTGGGATCGTTGTAGGTATTCATACTTACATAGCCTGTGATATTTATTTCCAACAACAGGTAAGCTTGGGAGCAATGAAGCCAAGTTTTTGAAAATGTTATAATATATAAAGAGCAGGAGAAGGGCTTTGTGCACTTACGTATGTCAAAGTTCACCCTGACAGTGCATAAAACACATAGCACAACGTCTGTGAGATGTCTACAACATGAAATGCTGTGGTGCTTAATAAAATATCAGTGAGGAATAGTTTAATTTTACAGCATTAGGCACCAAGGCAGTGATTTGAGTGAGTTAGACTGCATTTTAACCCATCAAAGTGTATTATACTACAGGGAATCCGAGTATGACTTAAAGAGANATTCCCTGCTCCACTCAGACTTTAAGTTTTCTTTGCTGAAAAATAAGTAGAAACCAGCTAGTCTCCTAAGGCTACATCTTGCTTTTTAAAATGCACATGTGTATGCTCTGTCATCCATTTCGAGGTAAATGCCTTTTGCTGGAATGAGAGACTGGAAATGAGAGGCAGAAGTGGAGACTGGAAATCTCCATGGCTCCTTCCTGTCCACAGATGTCCATCACCCAGTGGGATGACTTNAGGGTGAACTCTGGCCTCTCTGTCTTCCACCCCTCTCTTTGAGATACTCATCTGCTCAGGTCTCAGTCCTGGCATCTGTTCCTGAGCAGGAAGACCTCAAATTCCTCCACNTGAAGGGCACAGTCTCTACTTCATCTCCTTTCTAGGTTATGCTCTGTGGAGAAATCTGGATGTCCACGGTAGACGGGGCCTTTTCCTTAGGGTTGTCCAAACAATCAGCTGGGCTGAGGGGCNAGGAAGGCAGGAAGGCTGTAATGCCTTGTCTTTCTTGCTACTGTCGGCAGATCAAAGGGAGTTCTCTCCTTCCTGCCCAGNAACAGAAAGAGGTCACATGAGCCTGCAGGGCAGCTTTGGAACAGGGGAGCTGCCATAACCAACATGTCCAAGATGTGATTGATAACACCACACAGGACCGGACCACATTGGCTCTAATGNCCTGAACCAGTGTCCCNTTTCCTCACCTCTGGTCCTGCAAAGCTCTCCTGAATACTAGAGGAAACAGACAGCAATCCTTCTCTTGTCTTTATGGCTGTGGTACCACAAGCCATAGTCACTGGTAGCTGGCAACGGCGGTCTGTTCTATATACAAGCGGAGTATCTCCACCAAGTTGGCTTTGTTTGGATCGAAGTTTAGTTTAGGGTCTTCCTTTTGCTTTTGCCTAAATACAAGGGAAGGGACTGAAGGAATAAAGCAAGATGACAAAGCCCAGTAGGGTCAAGGCTGTGAAGTCAGACAGATGTGGATCTAACACCTGGTTGTACCACACATAAATCTGCATGCTTTGTCAAGAGAGCCAGCTGAGGAAGCCTTGACATTTCTCCTATGAGATGAAACAGATAATCATTTCCAGGCATCACCGAAAAGTAACATAAGGACCTCCATATACAATACCCCATGCCAGAGACGGCCATTTGCAGACAGAGAGCAAGCTGCTGTTGACAGTGCCCCATCACCACAGGTAGAGGCTGACTCCCTCGCTGCTTCTTCTGGGTATCACTTCATTTTCTGACCTTCTTGATCCTTCCAGATCACTGCCATGGCCACTTCATTTCTCAGNCTGATAGAGCTAGTGTGCCGGGTGACATTCGGGAAGATGGCACCCAGGAACCTCACGACACCCAGATAGCCTCCCCTGGCAAANACAGGGATGATCCACCTGCCCACATTTAAAAGCACAGACTGGTCAGGTTGTACCAAGGTTTTTCTGGAATCCTGTTTCAAAAGCAACCCTTTGGTTCCCTGTGCAAAAGCACAAACCACAGCTTTACTTCTTTGGCAACATGCCCACAAACTGTGTCTCTCACTTGAAGGCCATTTTTAAAGNAAATAATTGACTTACTGCCATAGTTGCAAAGAAAAAAAATAAGTTAGTATGTTCACAATATAAAGACATAAAGTTTTTACATCAAGCCTCAGAGGTCAGGGTGGGGCCAGGTAACTTTGGTCAGCTACTCCTAGGCTTCAGCTATCTGGCACTTGGCTTTGTATTATAGACTTTAGGGACATTAAGGTCAGTCTGCTTTGCAAATGCTAAAGATAGAATTCAGAGATAGTACTGGGACTTAGCAGGGTACCAGGGGCTGAGTGCTGTTGTCTGTCTCTGCTTGGGTCATGTCTGGAACCCTGGGGCTACTGAGTGAGGCCTTGCCGAGCCTACAAAGCAATGGTTGTTGACATTAATGCTTGCGTGCCTCCTACTCTGCTGGCTTTTGTGTCCACACTAACATCTGCAGGCCTCACAGGAGGGCAAGTCCTGCTCCAGCAGAGAAGTTGAAGGGTCCAGAAGAGTCTGTTCTACCACACTGGACTCCAGGACATTTGGACTAAGCAGGGAAGCTCCTCTGTTACAAGCTGTATTCCCGGGCAGCTTAGGATGTGAACATGTGGACGGATACTCTGTCATGCCCACGAATTTAGCATCTTCCTTCCCTCCACAGTACTCAGAGACTGCAAATGCATCTTGCTGCCGGGAGCCAAAACCTGTATTGGCTAGTTACAGTCACTCAGACTCGCCACTAGTGAAGTGTTAGCCTTGCTCAAGTGCCCTGCAGGGCTCCAANCCTGACCCCAACACCAGATAACAGCATTAGTGTAATGTGTGAATGAGAGAAGAAGAAAACCATTCTAAGTAAATAAGGACTGGGCTCACAAGCAGCTTCAGTCCCTCTTTTCAGGTCCACGTGCTCCAGCCCTTCTTTCACTGTGTCATGAGCACAGTGGTTTCCTGAAGTCCCTGGAGGTACTGAGCTCTCTCTCTGATCTCTCGGCCTACCACACAGGAAGTTAGGGACAAGAGTCCCTAAAGTCTATAATACTCTTGTCCCTAACTTCCGTGGGGTGAATNTAGCCTGGTTAGAATCTGCAGGTATACCTGCCCCAGCCTCCCACACCACATCCCTTGCTGACATCCCTAGAGTGAGTGTCATGGATCTTTTCCTCTTAGCATGGTTCCCGAGTACNGCTCCCATCTGAGTACTAGCCAAGCCTGACCANGCTTAGCTTCTGTGATCAGATGAGAGCAGGCACATTCGGGGTGATGTACTTCTCATGCACCTGTGTGATGGAAGTGTCCATGTGGACTCTGCTCCATTGATTTTGCTGTTGTATGTTTGGAAGTTTGTACCTCTCCAGAGACAAAGCTCAGCAGGGCAGGGACACTCCAGAGCTGCTCCTCTAACAAAGAAATCATAGACAACTGAGGATCCNGGGTAACGGTCCCTTTCACTTTCCGTTAAGGATGTTTCTACTTTTCCAAGAAACTCAGAGCATCACTAAGTAGAAAAATCNCAGTTTCAGAGTAATCACCCACATTGCTTCCTCAGGAGGGCTCAGTGGATCTCACCTATTCAAACCCCTGCTCCCCACTCCCCACAAGCTGTACTTCAAATGCCCTCNTGGTAGAAGTAAAGGATAGAGACTTATAANCATAAGCTGTCTGTCAGGGGAAAGCACACTCAGTTGATTTTCTCCTTGGCCTCATTAGAATCACAAATGAAATGTTGACAACACATGAAGGAGGCTGCTTGTTGAACACAAATGTTTCCACTCCTATCAACCTCCAGACTCTGATAGTCATGCTGCATGATGAAAGCTAAACAGCCCCAGGGAGATGACTACATGTTCTTTCTAATTATGCAGGGATTCGGTAAGAGGGCCTCCTAGGGACTGGGGCTGAGCAGGGAAGAGAATGACTTTGTGGTGGGAGTCTGGAGGAAAACCCTAACCGACTGCAGCTCAGGCACACAATAGGTCGCCCAGTATGAGACTCCTGAATTGGATGAAAGGACATGGCTCACTGCAAGTGCATCAGAATGGGAAACCGTGCTGTATGNACCCAGGCAGAGATAGAATCTCCATTCTGTTAGCAAATGCCCCACTAGAAGGTCGTACANGCATGCCACCACCAACAGCTTGCCTTNGTGGAGCTACTCTGATGGCCAGGCAAGCTGTATAGAGCAGAAATAGGCAGAGATTGCAATGAATTCTAGGCAAACACACCTATATCCCTGTTTTATAATTCCCAAAGACAGTGAGCTCCACTCATGGGCAACATGNCCTAGGACCTGAACTTGCCTTAGCTCTAAGTATATTCCTGAAGTAGTTGGAGCCCAAGTGCCTAGTTGATACATGTCACACAAACACAATAGAAGTAATGCTAGATAACGTATCGTTACCAGCCAGGATTTGAACAGCATTTTAGAAACTTCACTTATCCCTCCTCATAAATCTGTGGGTAGGTTTAGATGCTGAGATTGGAGACCAAAGAGGTTAAATAAACTCATTCAAGTTCATGCCACCAGGAACTGTTAGAAGCAACACATGAACTCAGGTGATTTCATCCAAAGTTTATGGCTTTAACTGGTTTTTTTTTTAACTTGAATTTTTGTTTTATTTTAATTAGTTCATTTTTATTTGCATATATGTGTAGCTGAACATGTTTATGTGCATACAAATACTTGCAAAAGCCAGAAGAGAGAGTCAGACTGGATTTACAGTCAGACTAGAGTTACAGACAGTTGTATGTTGCCTGATGTAGGTCCTGAGAGCTGAGCTGGGTCCTCTGGCTTTAAGCACTCTTAACTGCCGAGCCATCTTTCCAGGCCTTGTCTTGTTTTCAATCTGAAACAAGTCTCACTACACACGGCATTGAGTTCTTGATGCTCCTGCCTCAGCCTTCCTAGTACTAGGATTATAAGTGTCTGCTACCATGCCTGGCTAGGGACATTGTTATGAAACTAAATGTTAGGCAGATAAGCTGGGGTAACAAGAAGGACTCCTCAAGCTCAAGATGTATAATTGGGTTAGAAGGTAAATCTTTCTCAACTGTTTATCCCAAGACATTTTCATTGATGTGTTTGGAAGGGTTAATGGGGAGTACATTTTAAAGGGAAAAGCACACGACNTGATTCACTGTTGCACAGCAACATGCANACCCTGAGCTATAGCTGAAACTATATGAAACATATAATCTATCACAGAAATCCAATGATTGTCATAATAAAAGTACAAAAGCCAATAAAAATCCACAAAGAAAAACTACATAAAGCCTTCATTTTTATGTGTAACATGAGTAAGCAGTCAAACACGAACATGAATTTGATTCCAATTTTTATTTTGGGGGCAGGGAAAAAAGTAGCCAATCAGAAGATCTAAGTGAAACAAGTGTGAGGCCTTGGCCAGGCTTCCTAAGCTGCCTTGTGTCTTGATCTTCTTGTTTCTTTCATTACTGCTGTGTCCACCAGCATCTGCCTGTGTTTACTGGCGAGCCACATAAGCTCACTAATTACCTTTAATCATACTTATCTGAGTCCCATCTTTACCTTCACAGACATCTCGCATACAGGAAAAGTGCTGGAAGGCCACAGTTGGCGAGACATTAGGCTGGGGAGTCTGAGTTTTCTCTCCTCCTGACATTACACAGAGAACGTGCCCCCCAAAACNCTTCTAGTCCGGCCTCTTCTGCCACTGAAGTTCCCAGTGGTTACTCCCAAGAGTCTGTTCCCTCCCTGGAGAATTGGGCTGCATCAAAGAAGCCCTATTTCACACACACCACCACCACCACCACCCCAAACAACAACAACAACAACAACAACAACAACAACAAAAACCATCAACAATGTTGACTACAAAAAAAGTCCCGCAGACAGCAGGTTCAAAGTGTATGAATTCTGATGCAATTGATAAGGACTGCAAGACAGCACTCCTCCCACCTGTCAGTGGCTGGCATGCTGTGTTCTCCCACTGAGAAGGCCCTAGATGTTATGGGTGTCTGCATCTGCGGAAGACACTTGAAAGCTACCATCTTGTAGGGAGATCATGCAAATACAGTGTGGAGTACAGGTTGCAAACCACCTCCAAAAGCCACACGTCCACTTCTGCCACAGGACACATTTCTCCTCACTGCTAGATATGGTCCGTGTGATTTCTTTTTGTGTTAAGTACCCTTGCCAGGCCTAGCCTAGGCCACATCTCCACTGTCTTCTCCCCTCAGCCAACCAGTGGGAGATACTCTGAGAGGAAGAGAATTCAGGTATACATATGGAAGAAGCCTGGACCCCTGGCTGAGACTGCATGGAGCCTGTTACCCTGCCAGTGTGAATTAGAGTATGACAGTACATACCATGCTGTTGCTTTAAGCCACTGAGATCTGGGGATTATTCTGTATAATCACCAAAATGATTTTAACTAAGACTAATCTGTAGCAATATTTGTCCTGTTCTGTACAAAAAAGAAATTAAATGACCAGGAGGACTGACATTAAAATGATGTTTTCAGCGCTTCTGTTGTGGGTCACATAGAATAAGTCCAGAGAGGCAGCCCCAGAGACAGAGGGGAAGCCAGCTCTACATCCAGCAGCAGAGAGTGACTTAAAGAGAGAGAGAGAGATCCAAAGAGAGACAGTTCTGGAGAGAAATAGCTTCAAGAGAGAGAAAAACAGTCAGACTGAAAGAGAGAGAGAGAGAGAGACAGAGACAGAGACAGAGACAGAGAGAGAGACTTTGGAGGGAGGGGAGAGAGAGGACAGTAGGAGGGGAAAGAGAGAGGGAGGGAGGGAGGAAGGAAGCCCAAAACATTGAACTCTTTTACCAACTGGTATGTACTTTACACCTAGTATATCTGATCACCCAGAATTCCTAAGGGAATGGTTTCACTCTTATCCCCATGCTTTCAAATGCCAAACTGCCTCCAGAGCCAAATGAAACTGCAGCCTGCAGGAGCCCAGGGCCTCCTCCCTACTTGCCTGGGCTGCAGCTGTCCTTGGATCTGGCCACCTGGCCCTGGCATCAGGTCACTCTGGACAGGTGCCCTCTAACCAAGATGTAGGAACATTTTGCCACGATTTTATCCAAGCAAACATTAAAACTGGGAGAAAGGCTCAGCTGTATGTTAAGGCCTGATGGCAGGCAGAGACCCCTCAGCACAGAAAGAGATGTTACCTCTGGGATGGGAAAGGAGGTGAACTCAAGGTCAGACACAGGTACCTATAGGCATTCCTCATATACACACAGGTATCCATAGGCATTCCTCATATACACACAGGTATCTATAGGCATTCCTCATATACACACAGGTATCTATAGGCATTCCTCATATACACACAGGGATCTATAGGCATTCCTCACACAGTACTCGCCAGCCACCAGTGGACGGGTCATTTGAATTTTCCAGTAGGTAAAATGTACTTACCAAAGGAAGCCCTTTCCTTTCCTAGCTTTTAAATTACAGACTTCAACCATGCTTGTTATGGAGAGTTCAGGATATAGAGAAGGATAAACATAAAAAGTAAAATGTCCTTTTTCTCTTAAATCACCACAGTCACCTAATTATCAGCACTGCCAGTTGGGTGGTGACTAGTCCCTACTCACTTCATCTTCAGAAAAACCCACACATGAGGATAGGGATCATTTTAGACTTTTAATTTTTTTGCTATATAAATAGGATTATACAATATATATTCTCATTACAAATTGCTTTCCTTCACTTAATAATTTATTATAAGTCTCCTTCCAGATGGATATAATTAGTTCTAACTTAGTCTTTTTAAATAGCTGTCTAATACTGCCTGGAAGAAAGAACTGGTGCATGCTGGATTTCCAAACATCATCAATTTTGAGAGTTAATAACAGTTGTTGATTTATTTTTGGAGGGAAGTGAAATGTTAACTACACCAATTTATGTAAGGAAACATGCAACTTTAAATGGGGAAAAGGAAGTGTCTTTGAAGGTAGGACCATCTTGAAAGTGCAGTGTGACAAGAAATGTGTGGCTCTGAGGCGGACATAAAGTTCCTACTGGGGAAACTGAGGTCCTGCTAGGTCTTGGTACAGGAGCCCCTTGCAGTGCAGGCCTCTTCTCGAGGGAATGGACTGGGCCTGTGCTGGCACCAGGCATCTCTCCTGGGCTGCTCTTTGCATGCACAATTGTCTTGCCACCTCTTGGATCTGGCTCAGGAAGGGGTGGAGAAAGCACTGCAGGCATTAGCATTCAGGTCACGCAGCCTCACTTTGTTCTCTTGGCTGAGGTCAGATGGAATAAATCAATCAGCCTTTGCATCCAAAGTCCTTCAACGTGTCCTGGAGCCTTCCAGGCCATGTGTGATCTGGCCCAGCTTTGAGTTGCCTGTGAGAGTCTACAGGAACAAACAGAACCAAAGAGATCCCCAGGGCAAGCAGCTGCTCCCAGGAACCCATCTACTCTGGAGGTTCTCTGTTCCNGGGGCATTTGTGTGTTAGGTGGGAGCAGCCAGCTCAGACTCTTGGAGATCTAAGAACATGCACTTGGAGTAGAGATTCCCACTTCAAATCTCTTGCTCTGCCAGACCATGTTACATGCTTACCACACNGAACTTCAGCTCCCTGAATTCTACAAATAGGATGCAGGTTTCAGAGGGTCCACGATCATCCTGTATGGGCATTAACACAGCACAAAGGTGGGCTTCTTCCATTAGCCAAACAGCCTGACTAAAACAGNGCATGTCTTTGAGCCCCTGAAGTTCCCTGTAGGTGTCCTGGCCTTCCAAGTCCAACTGAGCTGTCAATATACCCTTTTCGTGCCTCCGAATCCAAGACCCAAGTTGGGTTCTGCATGACACATGACACAGCTAAATAGATCCACAACTACTCAAAGAAACAGTACAAACCTCAGTCTGCCCAAGTCCAGCTAGGTTGATAAGCACAGTATCTTTCAAGTTTGTTCATGCTTCTGGGCAGAATGACAAGCTTTTGACATAATCGGGCCCNGATGCTTACCCAGTCCCTTCATTTTATACATAAGGAGAGAGGANAGTGGATATGTCTTGATAGGTGGGTGATAAAAGTTTGGGGTGAGTGACAGGTGGCATGGTGGAGTAGTGACAGCAGTGACACAGGGTGGAATCTAGCAGGTTTTTCAAATCATAGCCAAGGCAGCCCTTAGCCAGTATTTGTAAATGAACCTGTACTGTGGCAGAAGCATGCAGGACTGTCCCTGGCTGATTTTACTCTGTGTTGGGAAGCTGTATAGTCTTCATAGAGACAGTATGGCCCTCAGTGTCTAAAATATTCTATTGCCTTACACACACACACACACACACACACACACACACACACAAGTTTTCTGATCCCTGGGAAAGACAGAGGCATGCAGGCAGATATGTGACATCATAGTTCTTGGACAGTTGTGAAGCTTTCGGGTGTCCATTGTGATCTGATGTGTGAATGTTACAGGCACATCAGTGATGGACATGTGTCATCAAGAAATGATTATCATTGCATTGTATGCACATGAAAAAGAGGAAGAAAGGTGGGAAGGAAGGAATGGAGGAGGAAGAAGCATTTACTTTTTCCTGAAATGGATGTGGCTCTCTGCAATTAAATCTCCTGAATTGTCTCCATTGTATCAGATNCAAAGGGTGCTGAAGAGAGGACAACAGACACAGGGTGAGGAAAGAGAAATTTCTAGAAATGGCAGGGTGCACATGCTATAGTCTATGAGGTGGGAAGCAGATTGTCCACACAAGAAAAGTCTCTTCCAAGGACCTATTCAGAAGAATAGCATATAATATCGGGCCTCATGGACACGGGATTCTCTGCCTCCCTCAAGAACCTAATACCTCAGAGTGGCTTGAGGAGCCAGGCTTCCCCTGGAGCTCTTCCAGTGAGAGCAGCTCAGAAGTTCTGGGAGTATTCTCATGGGTCATTGTAGCCTTCAGGTAGCCTTCATGAAGACACTCTGGGCTAGATTTAATCCTGGATACAATCTTATGAAGCACTGAGTACCATTAGCCCCATATGAGATGAGGCTTTGTGTGGGCAAACTTAATTCAGACCTATCTGATTTCAACTCTACTANTTGGGGGCGAGAGGTTTACTTTATGCAACCTCAATAAAAAGNGACTTTGTCACCTGAGCAGCCTCAGAAGGTCTGTGGAACATTCTGGAGTAGTAAAAAAAGGCTCACGCCAGGCACGGGAAGCTCACTTTGGCCAATGGCCGGGTATTTATACATTCAAAGAGGTGGTTCCAATCTCTATTATGGAAGTTCACAGCACTGGCTACTGGT
>LZPO01117082.1:114140-125150 GCA_001675575.1 Neotoma lepida
TGATGGGCGAGGTGTACTCAGTTACATTCTGCTAAGAAGGTGAGGAATAGAACTTCCTTCTAGGTGGGTGGAAGACACCGCTGGCTCAGGACCATAGGACATGTGAATTTCCCGGCTGGTGGTGACTTTTTCTCATACACTGGCCTCTATNCCCCCTCTTCTCTTTGTTTCAGGTACTCTGCTGCTGTTTTCCAGTCTGAGTATCCTGCTCCCAGGTGTGGGCAGCTGCCCCAAGAAATGTTTGTGTCATCCATCTTCAAACTCTGTGGACTGCAGTGGCCAGGGGCTGTCCAACATTCCTCCTGATCTACCCCCATGGACACTAACCCTGCTCTTACAAGACAACCAGATCCATTGGCTTCCTGATCTTGCATTTAGGTCTGNGCCACTGCTCAGAACCTTGAATTTATCTAACAACTCTCTTTCGAATCTGGCNTCAGAGGCTTTCCATGGACTTTGGCACTTGGAGGTTTTAAACCTAACCCAAAATTCCCTGCTTTTCCTGGAAAGCAGCCTTGCCCATGCCCTGCCTGGGCTCAGGGAGCTGGATCTGTCATCCAACAGCCTCAGTCTCCTGCCCATGTCCCTGGGCAAGCCTTGGGAGAACCTGACTGTGTTTGCTGTGCAGCAGAACCATCTCCTACATCTGGATCGTACACTTCTAGAGGCCATGCCCAAGGTGAGATTGGTACTTCTTAAGGACAACCCCTGGAAATGTGACTGCCATTTGCTGGGTCTGAAACTCTGGCTGGAGAGATTCACCTTTGAAGGTCAGTAGTATGTCTTAGAAATACTGTTCNGTGTGTCACCAGCTTAAGGTGGACCTCTTCCATTCTCCGCAGCTCAAGAGGGTGGAAGAGGGTACAAGGGACTTTTGCACATCTCAACATGGATGCCATGTCAACTTCAGGATGTGGCAAAGGAACAAGTGTCAGTTGGAGTTTGGAGGACGTTTCATGTGGGTTTTTATGCTCATCACAGTGTGCATGCAGATGACATGGGCTTCTCTCTGGAGATCATGCGCCAAAGAATCCTCAGCTTTAATTTCCAAGTGTGATCTGGTTGAGGATGTGGCTCTCACTCCTTAGACAGCTTCCCTCTCTTTCCATTTCTACCTAACAGTGGCTATAAATCTTATCATATACTGAAATTGGGTCCAGATGGCCCCTCCTTTCTAAAGTTACTATTTCTTTTATCAGAACCCTAAATCTAAGTAAAAGAGTCCGGAATATTAGAGAGAATAAACTTTGGAAATCAGAAGTTAATAACCTATAGACTAAGGGACAAATTATGCCCCTTTTTCTGTTTATAAATAAAGCTCCATTTGTTTGAACATAGCCATACCATTTCATTATGTACTGAGTGGGTATTTTACACAACAGGGCAAGGTAGAGCGGTTGTGACAGAAACTATATAGGACACTTGACAGTCTTTGCTATCTGAACCTTGAGAGAAAAGCTTGACAACCTCTGTTGTCAATGGGAAACAGAAGCCCAGAGAAGTTCAATGACTGGCCTAAGGTCCCACGGGAGAAGCTCAAACGAGAGTAGACAGCATGACTGTTGGGCCTTGGCCTTACGTTCTTTCCAGGGCCCCATATTGCTTCTCTGAGCACTAGTCATTCATTCCTCTCCTTGAATGCCCTTCATGTACCAGGCACTACTCGAGACCCAGAGAAAAAGGTAGTGAATAGGAACTGCTTATCGTTATGAAGGTTACACTGGAAGAGTAAAAACAGATATTATATAAGATAATCGATGAAGGGGGTTCNGATGGCAGTGCTAAGACAGTGAGGCAGGGCAAGGATGAAGCTGAGAGGGAATGCGCTCCAGCTTAGATAGGANGGGAAAGAAAAGCTTCCCAAGAAACTGACATGTCTAAGAACCAGAACCAGAAGAGAAGAANGGAAGATAACTGTGGGGGTGGGAACACAGCATTCTTAGNGTCTGGTGACTGAGTAGCCCAGCTTAGNGAGAGACAGAGGAGGGAGTCTGGGTGGAGATAACACACAGCACATCTTGTGCCCACCCAGTCCCTACACATGTGCAGAGCAGGTGCCCTGTCTGGATTGTATTCTAAGGGAGGTGGAAACTTCTGAGGAATTCTTGTCTAGGGAACAGTATGATCTGACCACTGTGTAAAATGCCACTCTGCTGACTCTTAGAGGGCAGAGCAAAGGCTGTTGAAGAAGAGCCAGAAGGATGAAGGGGATGTGATCTCAGTGGATCAGANAAGAGATGACAGTGGCCTGAACCAGGGCTGTAACAAGTGATTGGCATTTGNAACTGAAGTGGTAGGAACTGCTGAGGGGTTGGAGAAGGTGATGGACCTGGAGAAGGAGAGAGCAATTATGGGAGATTCTTGTGTATTTTATTCTGCTTGGTAACTACATAAATGGTGGTGATGCTTTTAGCAGAAAGGGAATGGGGGCAGTGGGAGTGTCTGGGGGAGACGCTCAAAGAAGATTTAGGAAGGGAACATATTTGAAATACTTGTCACACTTTAGGGAGGAGCTTTGTTGGTGATTATAGGCTTCAGCCCATGGCTCAGGAAGATCTGAGAGCTGCAGATAGGAATTAGAGGAAGAAAACCAGCATCTGGAGGCACGGCCTATATATAGTATGAGCTCAAACTTGCAGCATCAAATTTGGAAGTTTCTCAATAGTTAAGAGCAGTTGATACACTGCCAACCAGCCAATGTTGAAGTTAGCGCACAATGGCAACTATATAACTTAGTAACGTCATTCTGATAGGTCAAAAACAAAAACAAGCATGACTGGAGTTCAGGTGGCTAGAGCCATTGCTTTTGGATCAAATCACAGGCATAANCCAGACCATNCCAGAAAGGGAGTTTTCATCAAGGAAAAACATTTCTCAATGTTAAAAACAATCTGTTTCCAGACCTAGGACATCCAAAGCAGTTCAGGCAAGACTGCATTCTCTGATTCAGCCACAAACCTGGACCAGTGAACGCCTTTCACTAGTGCTCAGTGCTACCAAGGGGAAGCTGATAGGACTAATGCTCATTCTGGTCCCTTAATCCAGCAGTGCAGTTTAACTTCCCTCTATGGCAATGCTTCTCAAGCACAGATAGTGGCCCTTTTCAGAGGAAGGCAAAATCAGTTCAGGGTACTATGAGCTGGTGTTCCAGCACAAAGAAAGGAAAAATATGAACTAGATGCAAAACATGGGAGACAGTCCGCTTATGTGTACACCGCCTAAAATGAAGCTAATGGGCAGATGCTAGTCTGGACCATCATAGACAAATACAAACACTGAAGGTATTAGAAGTCAAAGCAGGGAGATTAAAATTACAGACCACCTGACTTCAGTCATGTATGCCTAAGTCTATTGCTTACTTGTGCCAGAGTCCAAGGGGATTGGAAATGAGGTCTGCACTCCCTGCAGTCATTTGGGGACATAAGCCTCCTCTGCATTTTGATGGCACTAACTCCATCATATGACATCTAAGGTCACCAAACCAACACATCAAGTAACATTTTTGCTTCCACCAGGTAAAGCTCAGTCACATGGCCCTAAAGTGACACCCGAAGGATTTGGAAAACGTAGTGTCCTGTGGGCCTAAGGGCAAAAAGATTTGCTTTGGTCAATGTAAAACTGTCTCTCCTTGACCCAACCATACACACAGAATGGTAAATGACCATCTTTTATCCACATGTGAGCCCATCCTCTCATGCTCATGGCTAACTGTGAAACAGGTAGTCTGAGCAAGGTGTGGCAGTGACATGATGAACACTTGACACAATTTATCCGTCTGAGTTCCCAGAACAATCATGAAATGAAAATTTCATTATTATTCCTCTCCTGCTTTCCAGGAATGCAAGCAGAGACTCAGAGAAAGGAACTCTGTTAAGTCATATACAGTCCTAAGATTTGAACTCAGTTACTCCAAGACAGAAGTAAAAGACTATCAGTGTCAGGTGGGGAGCTGGAGCTTCTTGTTCTGTTAGCTTTTCTAATAGAGGGACCCTCAGGCTGTAATCAGCAGATTTGCCTCTGGGGTTACAGTCCTTGGGGTGGTGTTGGAGGTGGGAGTTGCTGCATAGGAGGAGGCTACTGAGACGATGCCAGCCACAGGCCCTGCCTCCCGCCATGTCCAGGCATTCACATTAGGCTTGTCCTTTGCTCTGAGCTTCANGGCTGTGGATTTTAGTGCAATTTTCTAGTGGAAAGTGGATCTGGAGAAAGANTGAAATCTGGAGTGAATACACAAGTCACCACAGCCCAGGGGAACATCANTCAGCAAAGCTGCCTGGCCTAGCAGCCAGGGTTCTCCTTGTGGAAGCCTCACTGTGCTGTGGTTGGATTAAATGCCTTTGCTCCCCTGGGTTTCTGTCTCTTTAGCCTTCTGCCTTGACACACAGCTCCTAGTAAGGGCCGCCATAGTCAGGTGCAAAGGGAGGTAAGATCCCACGGAGGCAAAGCCCCCCATCTCAGTGCAGCTGGGTGGGGCCCTTGGCTCAGCTGGAGCAGACACCTTGTTTCTCTAGCTTTGCGAACACCAGTGGCTCAGGAAATTCCTCTTTGATCTTTGCTTTAAAGCCAGGATCTACGCCTCAAGAGGTTATTGAGGAAGCTGGGTGGTGGTGGTGGTGGTGGTGGTGGTGGTGGTGAGTCTGGTTGTGTTTCATTCACTTTAAAAGCAATAGCAGTGAAAAGAATGTGTTGAATTTTGTCACTGTCATCAACCCTGGTGTTTCTGAGCCATGTGACAGATCTTGTATTACGGGGTGGCTCTCTCTATTTCTGGGGCACTTACTATTCATCTCAAGATGATTAGATAGCATGGATGAGCATACATCTCCAAAACCCTGAACTACTGTGCAATGGCATGTGCCAATGACACTGAAGTGATAACCACCACATGTGCCTTTCTGGCATTAATTAAAACATTTCCCTCTGATATATACTGTGAATCTGCAATCTGCATTTGCAAAGGGAACATGCCACCTTCCCCGGGGTGAGGTTTTTAGGATGGCCTGAGAGAAACAAATCACAGGTCCTATGGGTCCTGCTCAGTAAAGTAGGCTTTTCTGCCACTGCCATGGTCCCAGGAGATACCAGAGAGAAAGAAGTAGAAAGAGGGAAGTGTACTGGGGGGGGCTGGGTTTGGGTGCTGATTTATCCATTCGTGCCCTGCGTGAGTTAAAAAAGAATTCCTTATAAGAGTGCATGGTGGGGACTTTAAACTGTCAAGTCAGACACAAATAGGATGCTCTGATGACAGAAAACTTGAAGAAGTTCATTCCTGTCGAGTTGAATAGTGTACCAGTGGTTACATGGGCAGCAGTACTCCAGGGAAGGATAACCAACTATCACAGACACCCAAGGGACTCAGCTACCTTACAAAAACCAAACCCCACACTGAACATTTGGCACTCAAAGTAGTAAATGTCATGAGGCCTGAGAAGAGGAGTTACTTAAATACCATGAACTAAACATATGGTATTGTCAAATGCTCAGATACATAAAACTCAACTAAACAGTGTTAGTAGAGACCTAGGATCTTTGTAATTAACACATAAACACAAGAATGGATATTTGCTTTGTGCGTTCTTTGATTTCCAGTGAGAATCTGGCAGGAAAGATTTCTTGTGTGGTGGGGAGTAGGCGGGAGGAATTTTGGAGGCCACAATGCCTTTGGCTGTTGGGCCCTCATGGACCCTGTCAGTACGTGCCCAGTGGTTCCCTCAGCCTTTATATAATATTAAGGGAACTTGGTTTCTAATAAATTCTTAGCAATAAGTAATTGTCTAGTCGGTGGCAGGCTGGAGGACTTTGGAAAGCTGTCATATCAAAGCTCTATCATCGCCCTTTGCTTTGTTTCTTGAAGGAGGAGTAACAGACAGCGCCATCTGCAGGCTGCCTGAACACTGGAAGGGAAAGACCCTCCTCTCCATTCCCCACGAACTATACCAGCCCTGTCCTCTGCCTTTTCCAGACCTGACCCCCTCACTAGTTCAGCAGCCTGGTTCTGCCCCTCAGGAGACCCACAAGCCTTCTGAGAATAACTCCGGACAGCAAGATTCCTTGGAGTGTGAGCCCAAACCCAAACCAAAGCCAACCAACCTGCGCCACGCTGTGGCTACTGTGGTCATCACTGGGGTGGTATGTGGGATTGTATGTCTCATGATGTTGGCGGCTGCCATCTATGGCTGCACCTACGCAGCTATCACAGCCCAGTACCACGGGAGACCCTTGGCACCAACCAGTGAGTCTGAGAAGATGGGAAGCAAGGAGCCAGTGGACAGTTCAGCAGCCCNAGAACCTCCGTGTCAAAGTCCTTGATCAACTGAGGGCCGCAAGAAATGACTGAGTGGGCCTGATGTGTTTCACTGTTCTTGTCCCATGTTTTGTCTTACAAAACAACTAAAAAAAATAATGTCTGTTAAAAAAAAAGTACTCAAATTTATGGGAAGAAATTTATCATATAGCTTTTAAATATCATAGATAAAATAGTTATATCCTGCAACTGAGAGGTTACAACAATGAGTCTATGCGCCGCAGGAACACGAAGAAGGGAGAGGCCATTTCTTTTAGGTACCTTTCTCTGGATTAACTTGTTTCTGCAGAGGAACAGGAATGCTGACATGTGTGCCAACAGGCAATCTTAGGAGCTTTGGGGGCCACCAGTTGGAGGGCCTGGGAAGAGGCTGGTGATCTTACCCGAGGGGTACTGGATGCCTCTATAATTCAAGTTCATGCTGGATTGGTGGGACTTTTAGAAGTTGTGTATGTTACATATTTAGTGGAAATGTCTGTTGGTTGGGAATTTCATAGCTGGCCACAAGAGTCAGATTATATTTAATTTTCTAAATCAGAAAACCATTTGGGGCTTTCTGAGCTGCAGGAGAAGACAAGGGTTCCATGTCTGGTTAATGGGACTCAGGCCTGGAGTCTGGGCAAGGTTTTTGATGTGAAGGAACACAGAGGGAACGAGTGAACCAGAATACATGGTAGATATCACCAAAAGGCCATATCCTCCAACCAACTGGAACCTTACCCTAGAACTCACAGCAGGGATGAATTTAGATTAGGCTGAATGGTGCTTGTGTCTCTGCAGCCACATATACAATGCACAGAGGGCATGGATTTGTACAGCTACACCCACACATAAACACCCTCGGAGCAATCAGCTTACCCACTAATGAAATGCAGCCGTGTGGGGTGGGAGCCAGTAGCTGTTGATCACCACCCAGATGGTATACTCAACACTCTGGGAAGGAAGGAAGAAGGAAGTTTGAGGGAGAGTGGGAGTTACTGGGGGACTTGAGGTACTTGGTGGCAGACATCCTGGCTGGTGTTGAAGCATGGCTTTAAAAAGTTCAGGTATGGTTTGCTAAGTCCACACAGACTTTGTCCCGGAGAGTTGCATGCAAAGTGAATTTTTGTAAATTGAATCATCATTTTAATGCAGCAGGGGAGCTCGCTATTTAAAGGAACCTTTCATGGAATCTTTTCTGTAATGGAAATAATTGGCTCCAGATTGATGCATTTTTCAAATTTGCATTTCTATGCTAGGGTTTCTTAAAGCGGAATATACCTATACCTACTCTTTCTGTTTATACAACAGGCACTTTTTAGGATTATAACTACTTTGCACAGGAAGAGAGCACAGAGGAGTTAAAGACATGTTAAAAGCAAAAAATGACAAATATGAGGCAAGCTGGTCCTTTAGAGCCCATGACAGACATTGCTAATCAATCCCAGCACTCTTCCCAGCTGAGCCTCAAATACACCACAGATGGTTTCTTAAGACAGCACTATAGGCAACCAGAACTAATCAATTGGAGTTGGTTCAAAGGATAAAGCACATTTGCCATTCAGGGTACTGGCTCTACTTCACCCCTCAAGGCCATGTAAAAATTGGTTTGGATCCCCAGTTAGTAGTCTACTCCCAAACTGGAACACAAACGGGTCACGCAAATGCTGGGATGGACAGACACACAGCGAGCTGTAAGTAGTGTAAACCTTGTAAACCAGGGGGCTAAAGGTCGACTGTCTTTTTGGAGCATCAATTCAGCTAGATAGCTTCCTTGCGAGAAGTTGAAGTGTGAATAGCCAACACTTTTCTAAATATCAAAATAAAACCGGATGCATAAAATTATAAGTTTAAAAGCACAATGTNTATATGAATGGAAAGTCACAGTGAAACCATTAGCATATGTAATTAATATGTATTAATAATTACAGTGTAACAAGGAATCGAACAAAAAGAGTTCTCAGGGAAGGCCCATGGCTGCATGGGCTGTCAGTCACCATGATACCTCCTCTCTATTGGTCCAACTCAACCGTGTGGTGACTGGGTTCCTATTCCAAGGATGTCACAACTACTTTCAAGCTGAAAAAGCATTTCTTTCCATTGTCCTAGCTGTGCCTTTGTTGTTGTTGTTGGCCAAGAATGTAATGTGAGGGGAAACTGAGAAGGTTCGTTATTTTTCATCTCCATTTGACCAAATGTTTTCCAGCCTCACATTGTGAGCAGGCATNGCGCAAACTATTCCCGTGAGCACTCACACAGAATTCTGACACTCATCCGAGGGATGCCTGGGCAGCTATTACATGCCCCAAGAACTCCCAGGGCCAACAGCACATGCCTCCTCTAACGAGTGNTTTAAGACTGCAAGTCTACTGCGCCCTGCCAATGGTTTGGAGGTGCTGTAGGTTAGGGTTGTCCTCAGAGATTACATAAAAGAGTTTCCAGTACACAACACAAACCATGGATGGGGCCCAAAACCATGCTTGTCAACATCCTAATCCTATTAGATATTCAAGTCCAGATGATAGCCCAGGCAAAGGGCTTCTAGCTTTATAGGTAGTCTTTAAGCAAAAGGATTTAAATGATACATATGTACACTCAGACTTCTATCATTTGGCCTACAGTCACCACACACAGCAGTTGGCAATGAAAATAATTACTTACTCTGAAATGTCAACANCTTCTCAGNACAGAAAAATATAAATCAAGTTGTTTAGATGAACAAACATGGAGTTATCATTTGTTAATATGAGAAATGAAATGTTTTAATTGCAAAATGCACAGCAGATGAAAGACCCAGTTTGCAGGGAATTCTGCAAGAACCACAAATTATCTTTCATAAGCACCGCAGCTCAAGAGGGGCAATTTGCAAACGCTTCATAGATTATTTTCAGCTGCGTATTACTGCTGTCCTATTCATAGATTTCCCCGTAAGAATGTCCTTCCATCACAGTGCTGGGCTGGAGAAGATGCTGAGGCCCCAAACCATGCTTACTGCTGATTGTTTTAGAGAAAGTCATCTGAAATGTCACCTTTTCATTAAAGGTAATGTGACATGGTGGTGACAGGCAGGTGGTTTTTGCTCAGGCAGGGCACCGAGTTCACAGACGCTGCAGCTTTCTGCAGTGAAGTAGATGGGAAAGACAAGGAAAACAGACAATGGTGAGGCGGTTTGTGAGGAATAAGATGGGCTACCAAGCCGGAAGAGCTTGCAGTTACAGCAGGTACCTCAGACCNTGCAGAAAGAATCTTATGCTCAAGATGACGAAATGCCAGTGGACGAAGGTGTGATCCCATGTTGCCTTACAAAAATATAAAGTGAAAAAGAGACCCACACCTGAGATTCCTGCTGAAGGTTCCTGAAGCTAAGAACTTTTGAAAACAGACCCCTTTGTCTCACACTCTAAACCAGCATTTCTCAACCTATGGGTCGCAACCCCTTTGGAGGTCAAATGACCCTTTCACAGGGGTCACATCAGATATTTACATCACTATTCATAACAGTGGCAAAATTACAGTCATGAAGTAGCAATGAAGTAATTTTATGGTTGGGGGGTCTCTACAGCATGAAGAATTGTATTAAAGGGTCGCAGTATTAAGAAGGCTGAGAAACAGTGCTCTAAATATTGAAAGAAGTGGCTAAATTGGTTTCCAAAGTAAGCTATCTATACTCCATATGCATAGTTATACAGCAGCCATTTGAAACCTGTAACTTCCTATGGAGATCAGGAAGCACTGTGTCCAGTGTAGTTAAAATCCCATCAGTAGATCTACTATGCTACTATCAGGAACCTACAAGACACTCCAACCTACAAACCAAGCTGGATTATCTACAGAACTCCAGGGGACCATCTTCTCCCTCTTGATGGAAATTCTTCATCTTTTTTTAATGCTCAAATTGCAATGAGGTCTCAAAGAGGCCTTTATCTCACTCAGAGGCTTAGCTTTATCTTACTGGCCTGCTTTCAGGTTCTTGACAGGACCATCTGCATCTATTTCCACATCAGACACTGAATGTTCAGAATCCTCTGGATAGGTAGGCACTCATCCAGCCTCACTGGTCCATTGAGATGACCCAGGAAATGAATCAAAGGAGCCAGAAAAGGCCCTGAAGAACAGTATGTCTAGGCCTGGAAAATTTCAGAACAGTTGCCATTGGCCTCCTTGTCCATCATGGGCATTGCTAACAGATCACAGCAAACTTATCAGCTGGTTCCCGACCAGCTCAGAATCCTTTTAAATCTGTTTCCCAAGTGCTCACAACAGATCAACTAGTGTTGACATAGGGGATTAAGACAATTTGCTACTTTGATATAACTCAGCACCTTTATTTTACAAATAGGCACTAGAAGTTTGGAAAAGGAAAAAAAAAACTTTCTAAAAGTCACACACAGTTCATTGTGTGCCCGATAAACCCAGATGTAGAAGCACAGAGTTAGCATGAATAATACAAAGCAATCTCCTATTACCCTCCCTTCATCGTGCAGTCAGCCACACTATCTAGACTATGACATCATTGTACTAATCACTTAGACAAAAACAATAATAGCACCACCATCAACATTTATTGAATGTGGTGCTGGCTAGTTTTATGTCAGTTTGACACAAGCTAGGGTCATTTGGGAAGAGGAAACCTCAATTGAGAAAATGTCCCAGTTAGAGTTGGTCTCTGGGCATTTTTCTTAATTGATGACTAATGTGGTCAGGCCCAGCTCACGGAGGGGGGGGGG